>CAUYON010105534.1:0-19640 GCA_963573935.1 Arctocebus calabarensis
AAAGAAAGAAAGAAAGAAAGAAAGAAAGAAAGAAAGAAAGAAAGAAAGAAGGAAGGAAGGAAGGAAGGAAGGAAGGAAGGAAGGAAGGAAGGAAGGAAGGAAGGAAGGAAGGAAGGAAAGTAAGAAAGAAAGAAAGAAAGAAAGAAAGAAAGAAAGAAAGAAAGAAAGAAAGAAAGAAAGAAAGAAAGAAAGAAAGAAAGAAAGAAAGAAAGAAAGAAAAAGAAAAGAAAGAAAAATTGAGAAGCCATGGTGGCACATACCTGTCTGTAGCCTAGCTACTTGGGAAAATGCAGGAGGATCACTTTAGCCCAGATGTTTGAAGTCAAAGTGAGCTACAAAGATACCATAGCACTCTATTCTGGGCAACAGAGGGAGACACTGTCTCAAAAGAAAAAAAATAGATTGTACAATAATTATGTGAGAGTTTGGAAAAAAATATATATGAAGAAAAATAAAAGAATAGGAGAGAAACAGAGAAATGTATAAAAACTCTGGTAGTTTTTAACATATATCTCAATGTTTGAAAAATAAAAAAATAAAGAAAAGAATACAGTGGCTGGTTTTTAGTTTTTTTGAGACAGATTCACACTTTTGTCCCCTCACTAGAGTGCTATGACATCCTAGTTCACAGCAAGCTCAAACTCTTGGGATCAAGCAATCCTCTTTGCCTCAGCCTCCTAAGTACCTGGGATTAAAGGTACCAGGGACTATGCCTGGCTATTTTTAGTGATAGGGTCTTGCTCTTGCTCAGACTGGTCTTGAACTCCTGAGCTCAAACAATCCACCCTCCTCTGCCTTCCAGAGTGCTAGGATTAAAAGTATGAGCCACTGTGCCCTGCAAACAGAAAGGTTTTTATAACAAGGTAACTTATAATGATCTTTAATGGTTAAATAGCATTTTCTAAAGCACAATAAATTTTTTTTCTTAAACCTAGCAGTTCTATTTCTGGTTACTATAGATATTAACTCTCTGTCATGTTTTGGAAATATTTTAAAATCTATTTTCCAAATGGATAGCAACTAGAGAAATTACCTTTAAGAAACTTAAAAAAAAAAAGTCTGACATACAATAAGAAAGTGTATAAATAACGAGCGAAGAGCTCAGAAAATTTATCACAATGTAAAGCCAATTATGCCATCTCCAACCTAAATTCAGAAACAGAACCATTACCAGCACTGAAGGAGTCTTCCTTATGCTGGGTCTAGTGCCTCACGTCTATAATTCTAGTAGTTTCGGAAGCCAAGGTGAGAGGATTGCTTGAGGCCCAGAGTTTGGGATCAGTTTAGGCAATATAGCAAGACCTCATTTTTATAAAAAATCAGCCAGGCAAAGTGGCATGCCCCTGTAGTACTAACTACAATAAAAATAATTTTGAAATTTTCTTAGCGCATAAAGAAATAGTGTATGAGGTCATAGGAAACTCCCAATAAATTAAACTAGAAAATGGAAAGGACATTTTCTTTGACTTAAAGCAATGAAATAAGAAATAAAAACAGGAAAAAATGAACAAAAAACTATAGGGACAAAAAGAAGGAACAATCAGAAAATTTTGTTCTCAGAATGTTAAAGAGAAAAATGCCATGTGTTTGTAAAGCAAAGATGGTTAAAAAGAAGCTGTTGTCAGAAGTACATGCAAAGGAAAGAAAACTGACAGTTAAATCTAAAGTGAAACTGCAGCTATGTAGAAGAGTAAGTCTGTGCCACGAAAAATTGCCTCACTCAAGTAGAAGAAAAATGGGGGCAGTGTCCTAGAGTTTAATAGAGAAAATTAAAGAATAAGAATTAGAGAAGGAGTACTAGCTGTGGAAACCAGTTGACAGGTCCAAAGACCCAGTCTAGAAAGGGTGAAATAGCTGATCCACTCCCAATGGAAAGTCTTTCACAGTGAGAGCAGAATCCCTCTGAAAATGATGACTATTCCATTCAGTTCGACATCCTGTTTAGCTCAACTAACAAAATTCTTAAAGCATTTTAAACTTCAGGAAAAATCGAAATATTTGACATCAAAATTATATATTACCTATTAACTTTATAGTGTACATATTAACTGTATATACTATATATTGACTATTGATTAAGAATTAACAGATGATTGACTTTAGAGAAAGTCAAAGTACGATCAAAAAGAAAAATGTTAATTTTATACATAAGAATTTTTTTTAGTTATTTAAATTACTACAGTCCCACAAGTGGGAAACCAAGGACATTAAATCAAAATGTCTTCACCCCAGTAACTCCGGGCTTCAGCTTCCATGCATGTAAGATAATGGAGTTTTGTTTGTTTGTTTGTTTTTTGAGACAGAGCCTCAAGTTGTCACCCTGGATAGAGTGCTGTGACATCATAGCTCACAGCAACCTCCAATTCCTGGGCTCAAGCGAGTCTCTTGCCTCCACCTCCCAAGTAGCTGGGACTACAGGTGCCAGCGCCCAGCCATTTTTTGGTTGCAGCCATCATTGTTGTTTGGCGAGCCCGGGCTGGATTTGAACACACCAGCTCAGGTATTCATGGCTGGCACCTTAGCCAGTTGAGCCACAGGTGCCCAGCCAGATAATGGAGTTTTATTTAGATGATCTTAAGTTCTCTTCTAGCTCTCTTTCTCCGTAAGTATCAGAGAAAACAGATGCAGATATCAATATCTACCCAAAACAAAACAAAGAATGTCTTTTTTAATTTTTAAAGAATAATATTTAGTGAGTTCTTAATAATTGTCAGATATCATTCTCACAATTTAATCATCCCAGCAAGCCTTTAAATTGAGTGTCATATACACCCCATTTTGCAGTTATAGAAACCACAGCCCAAAAATGTTAAATAATTTGGTAGAAATCACACAACTAAGAGGTATGAGAGATGTGTCTAAAACTTTTTCAACATGAGAAAAGGGTCCCTGCTCTGAACCCTAGGTGGTACTAGCTTTGGATTAATGCTATTTCTCAAGTAAAACAGTATCTTGCCTCTCTCTATATTTCCATGATGCTCAATAGCTTTCTTTGCACAATAGCTTGTGTCCCTGATAATCATGAGTTTTGTAGTTTTCTTCTAAAACTGTTAAGTATCATGTCGATCTATCTACTTTGGTAAATGGTATGGGGACGTGTACACATTTCCAGTATTTCTATCATGACTGGCTTGTCTTCATACAAGGTACTGTTTTGTTCAGGAAAAGAAAAATAAAATATAACCCAGAATTTCCCAGTTGTATTGGGAAGCCTACCACGTAATATAAACATCACAAAGATGTTTTATAGGAAAATAGAGCTCTATGTTCAAAAAATATGCAAAATACTAAATTACATAATATTTATCAGGTTTCTTTAATAATAAATTGCTTCAAAATTTGTATCACGTAGATGTGTACTAGGTAGAAATTCTTAGACTTTTCAAATGATAAAAGTCTTATTTTTTCATGGATCATATAACAAAAGATATATAAGCACGCTTAAAGAATTGCTTATTCAATTATTTCTTTATTCAAATAATAACTGTATCAGATCTTCATGAAAATTCATATATCACTTAGATGGGAAGCTTTGACAATTGGACATTCTATTTTAGAAATAAATTGCCATAGAAATGGACTCATTATTCCTCTATTTGCACATTAAACAAATATAATCTACATCTTTATTTTTCAAAAGACAAGAAGGCTGTATTGGGCTGCAGAGTTCAGTCTCATTTGTTTCATCCTTTCCGACACAAACTGTTCATAACAAACTGAGTCCAGCTTGTGTGCGAGCAGGAAATATAAGCCACAGGAACTCTATTATGGTTAAATCACTGAGGCATGGTTATGAGCCTGACTCAGGTGTGTATGTCAGCTTCTTAATTCCATTTCAAAATCTGCCTTTTCATCCCAGCTAGAAAGCAGCCTCTGTTGATCTATGGAATCAGGCAAGGTTAGGGTCCTTCCATTTATACTGGACTGAAATGTTTCATTCCTCTTTCGGGCACAGGGCTATTTATCATAATACTGGATGTCTAACACCACAGAACACATCATTCTGGGCTCATTCGTAATGCTTGATTAATACAGGCAGTCAAACTTCTGAAAACGTCCTCAGTAGGTCACACAACCACCAACAAATCACAATAGAAAGTGAAATAAAGTTGACCACTGAAAGGCAGGAATAAAGTAACTGCACATTTTTCAAAAATGAGTTATATTCAGTAAAAGGGATATGCATACACACAAACACACATACCTACATATTATGTATACATGAATAGATACAAATATTTCATATGTGTGTGTGATTATACATATATATATATAATATATATGTATACATATATACACTCACACACACATTTATAACCTCAATATATAATAAAGGAAATGGCCAATTGCCACTCTTGGAAACAACCAATAGTTCTTAATTCCTAAACTCTTGATTTAAATCTATAGGCAAGCAATCAAATTAAATGATCTTTTTCTTTCTTCTGGCCTTTTTCCTCTCCTGGATACTCTTGAATACTCTCCCCTATCTTGAGACCCCACCAGTCTTCCTATATGATAAGTAGTGGAAAATACAAGAACACAAATAATTCATAGTTTTAATACAGGTGATTTGGTGAAAAAAGAAAATATAGAACAGCCAATGAAGTTTTATTTGTTGTTGATTTTAGCACACCCCAAAACAATTTTCCTATCTTTTGTACTTAATATCATCTTATCCTGTATGAAATATATAGCTTATAAAAGTTACCATTAAGTTTGACCTTTTTATCTGTCTTTTTGTATCTGCTTTGTTTCATTAGTTGCAATAATTATTCTTCCGACTCTTCTTGGTAGACTCTTGGACTATTATCTTCTTCTGATTTCTTTGCTTACTCCTTTCATAATCAGGCTCCAAACTTTACAATACTTGAGCACTTGGTCCGAATGTTCTGCCTGTTCTTTTGTAATGTATTAAAGAAAAAAGAAAGATTTCATTTTTTAGTAACTCCTCCATTAGGAGTTGGAGTCTATTGGATTTCAAGTCTGGGCCTCAAGAAGCATTGCAAATTTCCATCCTCCCTTTCGAGATTTCTGCACCATGGCCAAATGAACAAGTCCCAGACAGTCTGCAGGAGGATGTGAGACCATGTGGAGCACAGATGAGCCGGCACAGATAGGTCGTTTTGCACTTGCCAACCCGAGGATGATCTAACGCTGTCTGCAGAAGCTCAAATGAGAGCAGCAGAAGCCTGGCCAAGGTCAGTTGAGCCTGGCCCAGGTAAGCAAAACTGCCTTGCTGAGCCTAGGACAAGTGTCAAACCCGAGAACTGTGGGCTCAATAATTTCTAGTTATTTTAAGCTGTGAAGTTGTGCAGTGACTTATTAAACAGCTATAACTACCTAGTAAGTACAGTTCTTGTTTCCTTTGTAAAAATCATCTATCACAGTCCGTTATTATTTTCTTTGTTTACTTATTTATTAGCCATTTCCCTGTAAAGGGAGGATGATTTCTTTATTTTTCTTGTTCTCTGATATATTCAAAACACTTAGTGATTGACATATCAAAGGGGCATTTTGAAGAGTTACTGAATAAATAAACATGTTTGGATGAATAAATGTTTATAGGTAAACTTTAGATGCAAAAGCACATTGATAAAAATAATGTTTGTATCAGTTGTACTGATTATAACTTTTATGCTCCATGGAAGGATGTTTTGTAAACTATGATGGCATTTTTTAAATTTTTGTTTTAAATTATTTTTTGCACTGGTATCTAACTTTAATTTTTGCCACATTTCTAACATTTTTAAATTGTAGATGTCCATTATATGTGAACAGCTTTGGTAGTCTTTTTCAATGAAAATATTAGCTACTGTGATATATCTAATTTTATATTTAATTGAATATACACACACACACAGAGGGTGCCAAAAAATGTATATACTTCATTAAAATTGCAATACTTAAGTCACATTTGACTTCTGCAATTACAAGAGTGGCTAAACATGGCTCATGTATTCATCTTTTGTTATCAGTATGTATTGAGTATTACAATTTTAATGTATTTTTTCTTTCTTAAAATGTGCATATGATTTTTGGTGCTCTGTGTGTGTGTGTGTGTGTGTGTGTGTGTGTATGAGTGAATGTCTACAGCCGGAGAAAATAGATATTCAACACTGACTCAGAATTTTAGGTCAGCATCTGCAGTTCCGATGAATTGAACCTTCTCTCAGGAAAACAGATGAATGGCTACCAAACATATGAAAAAGTGCTCATCATCTGTAATCATTAGAGAAATTCAAATCAAAACCACCCCGAGATATCACCTAACCCCAGTGAGAATCACCCACATCACCAAGTCCCAAAGCTGCAGATGCTGACCTGATGTGGAATGAAGGGAACACTTTTCCACTACTGGTGGGACTGCAAACTAACACAGCCTCTTTGGAAAAAGGTATGGAGAATCCTCAAAGAACTCAAAATTATTTTCCATCTTGAATTATTGTTATATTCCTATGTTCTCTAAAACACTTCTGATCTCTTTTTCTTTGTGTCTTTATCCTTTCATGATTCATTGCCACTATTTTACTAAGGCAGAACTTTTAAGAGACCTTTCAAAAGGTTGTATTCATGTGCAGTCTTTAGCCTCTGCCAAGCATAAAGATGAGAAATGGATAACTTCCTTGCAGACTCCCAAACTCTGTTTCCTCACTGTTTTACTCTTTGTACCATGTGTTACTGCTTCTTAGATGTTTGATTAAATTGTATAAATCTCCCTTCTTTACTTTTTAGTATCTTCTCAATCTCTTTTTTTCTCTTTTTTCACCTGATGTTTCCTCTTCCCAAAATGCCATTGCTGGTGGTTACCTGGCCATTTGTATGTATAACTCAAAGCCCACCTGACATATCACCTCCTCTTTAATCTTCCTTCACCACATCCAGATCAAATCAATGACTCTCTCAGTTTCACATCCTCAGTAATTGGCACATACATCCATCAGCAAACTTAAAACATTTGTTTGCTTCAGTACATCTCTATATATGCTTGTATGTCTTGTTGACATTGAATTCTTGCTTTAAGAAACAATGCCTTTCCAATCTTTGTACTATTCTAGATCCAGCACAGTTCCTGATAACAGCAGGTTTTTAATGAATGTTCATTTATAACATAATTTTATGTGTTTAATTTTATATCTCTGGGCTTCAGTTATCTTAATTCCAAACAAAATGGCCTTAGTTTTGAAACTTTGCTATCCTCTGCCTCTCCAGCTGTGTGATTAAACAAACGACTTAATCTGTCTTTGCTTTTTTACTTTTATGGAATGGGACTAGTAATATCTACTTTACATAAATATGATAAAATGAGCTTAGTAATGGATAACATTTAGCACTGTTCCTGACATGTAATAAATGCTAAACACATGTTAATATCATCATCATCGCCGTCGACATTATCATTCTCCGTTACACCTGTGTTCACATTACACAGCATGATTTCCTCTGATTCACAGGCAGCTCTGTGTTGCCTGTGAGTGTTTTTGTAATCCTCACATAACAATGATAGAGCCTCACGGTCAAGGATTTTTCCTGTCCATTTCGATTTTCTCAGCCCCAAGATTAGTGTCTAAATATCCTTTGCTCTATTAATGTTTACTTAATAAATTATTATATGAATGGAAAATAAACATATTAAAGCTTAGAGATGTACAGAGGGAAGAATTTTGGCCCCTGTAACAACTTCTGACAGGGTACATCAAAGAATGTCTGTTTAGATTGCGATTTGTCATTCCCAATCAGTACTAGGGTCAGTACAACCAGTATCTTAGAAAGTGGGTGGTTTACCTAACAGACTCCTCTCCAAACCACTAACACTCAATTATTGTATTACGCCAAGTATATTAACTTTCCACATATTAGAGCCAACATTACAGCTACCTTTCAACACAACCAAAGTTTCAAACTACTGAAGTTTTCTCACAAGTCTCTTTCTTTAAAAAAATACAAAGACTCATCAGGATATGTGTTCACATGGTGGCATCATCCCTGCACTCTCAGTGCCACACTTCACTTATCTCATCACCACGATTTTGGAGAGAGGGGATGCAGTTTTGCCCAAATCCTGATGGTAAATCTGCTTCCCACTCAGATGTGACAGGTGGCTTCCAGACAGGTAGGCTGATAGAGCCGGGCTTCCTTTCATGCTGTCAAGGAGCGGCAGCACCCTGCTGGTTGACAACCACAGCTTCACCATCATATTGAGAGTCTCTTTTTTAAAAATATCCCCAGCCATGAATCTTTGAGAGATTTAGTCCTGTTGTGAGCAAGGCTGTTGCACGTTGGCGGAGCTCTGCACTGGCCTGCATATCCCAACGTAGCTCCATCTGTGTGGGGCATCTGCCTCTTCCATGCTGCCATCTGACTTGTCTTAGACCAGATACCCAGGCTTCCCTTAAGGAAGATAGCAAAGGAGCTCAGAGTCAACCTCAGGTTTAGACAGCACCTGATTCTGCCCTTATCTTTTAATCCGGTGCTTCTCAAATTCTCATGTGCTTACTAATTACCCAGGATTCCTATTAAAATGTGCATCTTAGAAGGGTACAGGTGAAACTTACTAAATGTAGAATACAAAGGTCTTAACACAATAACTAAGAAAATGCCATTAAGTCTATGTTAACCAATTTAATGAAAATATTTCAGATTGTATATGAAACCAGCACACTGTACCTCATGATTGCATTAATATACACAGCTATGATTTAATTTAAAAAAAATGTGCATTCTAATTGAAAACTTCAGGTGTTGGCCTTGAAACTCTGCATTTATAACAAATTCCTGGGTGATGCTGGAACTGCTGGTTTAAAGAGAATATTTTGGGTAGTAAGGTTTTAATCAGCAGAATTTAGAGGCTAGCTCGTCTCATACCTTTGGACTCCCATGACAACATAGCATTCATTTCCTAGGTGTACTTGATAGTATATTCCTCACCTTATAATTAGCTTATCACCTGATTCTGGGCTAACTCATTGCCCTAATGATCAGTACCTCAAATGCTTAAAAATATACACTAAATTGAATTGACAAAAAGTATCAGGAACCAACAATTTAATTTACTCAATTAGTAAATCAATATATTAACTAACAGATGAACACTTATCTGTTTACTTTTATTCCTGTTTTAATATTTTGTGCTTTTCAGAGATTCTAGTAAGGAAGAAAGGTAATTAATTCCCTTGAATCCAACTTATTTAAATTTAATAAACAAACTATAAAAGAAAGTGCTTTGGAAAAGCACAACCTGTCCCTTTAAGGACTTTACAATGTAATGGGGTGAAAGGACATTGATGTGAGTAGGAGGAAGGTGGATAATATGCTCACACAATATACTGCAAAATAGAGGGAAGAATATGCTGAGTGCTGTGGAATAGGCAATGGGGGAGAGGGCTTTAGCCCTTTCTAATCCAATTTTTCTACCATCTGCACATTCTCCAGCTCTTACTTATTTTTGGTGGGAAAGAGGTTGGCGGATGACTTGTAATTATCCTACAGTTTTAAGTCATGAATGAGTGTTGACGTTTGTTAGATGTTTTCTCTGCATTTATGAAGATGATCATATGTTTTTTTTTTTCTCCTTAGTCTTTTGATATTGTGAATTGTATTGAATGATTTTAAATGTTAAACCACCCTTTCATTTCTGGGCTAAACTTGGTCATAATATACCATTCTTTCTTTCTTTCTCTTTTTTTTTAATGTTCTATCAGAGATGTCTGAAAAACCATGCAAGAAAGAAATGTTTTAATCTGTGCTTCTAATGTAGTGGCCACTGGATACCTGCAGCTATTGAGCATTTTAAATTTTACTTAATACAATTTTATTTAATTATAATTACATTATTTATTTCAATTTATTTCAGATTAATATGAGAGTACAAATGATGAGAGTATTTGGATTTGTTATATAGGATACAGGTTGTAGTTGAGTCCTTCACTCAAAAGGTTTGCTATATACCCTTACATTGTGCCCAAGGTGAGAGCTTACCAAGTCCCCTCCCCTAACCCCCTCTATCCCTATTTGAATTCAATTGTGTTTTTCTCTCATGTGAGTGTGTTGTTGTTTTTCTATTGATTTCATCTCAGTATTGCGAACTTTGGATACTTGCCTTTCCATTCTTGTGATACTTAAGTAAGAAGAATGTGCTTCAACTCCATTGAGGTTAATACAAAAGACATAAAGTCTCCATCTTTTAAATGGCTGAACAGCATTTACCAGAGTTTATTAATACATTCATGTGTTAGTGGGCATTTGGATTGATTCTACACTTGGTGATTATAAATTGGCTGAATAAACATTCTAGTGCAAATGTCCCTATAGAAAAATGAGTTTTTTTCTATATTGTTTAATTCAATTAACTAAAATTTTTACACCAAAAGTTGTTTATTGGGGATATTGATTTATAGTTTTTTTTAATGTCTTTGTTTTTGGTATCAGAGTAATAGTTATATCATAGAATGAGTATGGGTTTGGAAATATTTCCTTCTCTCCAGTTTTCTGGAAGAATATGTATAGAATAGGTATTATAACTTTCTTAAATGTTTGTTAGCATTCTCCAGCAAAGCCATCTGGGTCTGGAGTATTCCTTGTGAGATTTTTATTCACACATTCAACTACTATACTTGACAAATTCAGATTATCTCTTTATTTTAAAGGGTGTTTTGTTACTTTGTATATTTCAAGGGATTTGCCCATTTCATCTACATTGTTGAGTTTATTTGCATATGGTTGTTCATAGGTCTTGCTACTCTAAATGGTTTCCAGGCAATAGTATCCATATTCCCTGGGAGCTTGTTAGGAACAGCAGTTCTTGGATATTGACTGAACTACTCAGTTACAGTCTGGGGTAGAGCAGAAATCTTTGTTTTACTAAGTTTATCAGGTGACTGTGATGTAAAGTTTGCGAGCCAATGGCATAGAATATGCTAAGTTCTGTGAATAGCCAGTGAAATGGAGGCAGAAGAGCATTAGAGCAGTGATGTTCAATATTTCTATAGGAGTCAGATGTGTCATTCAAAATTTTCTGTTTTATTTAAAGACTGGCTTTAAAGACTTTTAAATAAAATTAATTTAAAAATTTGCTTTACTTATCTCAGTCTATTATCAATATGTATTCAAGATAACATTAATGAGATATTTTACAGTATTGCTCTTTCTGTAGTATGTCCTTTGAAATCCTTTGTGTATTTTCTATAGCATCTGAATTTAGACTTGTTACATTTCAATTGCTTAATAGTCACATGTGACTATTAGCTACCATATGGGACAAAGCAGCTTTAGATATTACTATTTCAGAAGTGATTCCTAGACCACCAGCACCAGAATCACATGGGATCTCAATCAGAATCTGCATTTTCACATAATCTCCAGGTAATTTGTGTGCACTTTTAAATCTGAGAAACATGACCTTTGAAGGTTTTGAAATTCATGTGGTAGGAAAATATACTTCATTTTCCTGGGTAGCGAAAACTACCTCTCAGTGGAATTTATTTCCTTTACATCCACTCTGTGGCTCTCAGTGCTTCCAGTCATCTACAAATCCTTCTATTCCAGGGATCTGGGACCCTGCTGGCATCTAGGAGCGGGCAGTATTGCAACATTTAAACTGTTCTAAACATATATGACTTGAGAATCTTTTAGGAATCCCTAATTCCCACACTGAGAACTATGCAATACCTTCCCTTTCTTCCAGAATATTTTCCGAGGATCTCATGAAAAAGTAACAATTGCATCCAGTGCAAATTATTTTGAAAAGAAAACATCAATAGCAGAAGTTTCTGAAAAGAGATAATATAATTGTCTTGGATAAGAAAGAATGAAGGAAAGTTCAGTTAATGAAGAAATGGGTCTAGTATGCAGTCACTTCTGTGAAAGATGAATTACACTGTAAAAATAAGTTAATTAGTCAAGGTAAGTGAGAAAAATACATCTCAAGATCTGGATTTTAAGAGGATGAAAAAAGAAAATCACTATTGTTTGCCCCACAGTAAGTTAACAAAGAAGTGATGACTTAGAAGGAGAAGAAAGTTAATGAGAATCTGTAGTCAACTTCCACCTTCTTTTCGAGCCACAGAAACAGGATACCACTCTGCTTCTCAGTATTTAGATGGCGTTAAGTAACTCATAGAAGTCTTAAACTTTTGGAGTTGTTGTCCTAAAACACTCAGATAAGGAATGATATAGTGGAGGGAGAAGATATTCCCTGAGGATGGGTCATAAAAGCAAGGTATTTTAGGATTTATTTATAACAACACATTCTTGATCCTCTTTTTATGCCCAGACAAGGTTCTGTGGGAAATGCTGGTGAGGTGTTCTGGAACTGTGCTTGTCAAAATTCAGATGCACATAAATTGAGCAATAAAGAACTCAGCTACAGATGCATCTTGGTGAGCAACCTAGTTAAGAACAGATACATTTGGGGGAATTAGTAAAAGCAAGTTTCTGTATTTTACTGTTCATTCAAACTATAGGTAGCAAAACCCTTTTAACCTCCCCCCCACCCCCAGGGTTTTCTTAAAGTCACCCTGGGCTTCCATCAAAATAGCTTGTTGTTGTTGTTGTTCCAGACAATGCCATTTTAGGAATCAAGTGATTTCTGTTGTTACTATTTAATACACTCCCAAAGCTCCAGCTCTCATTTATGCAGCAAAAGTAAAATTGAATTATTTCTCGTTTTTCTCCCTTAAAGGGACTGAAGTTACATACAACTAAAACTACCTATTAGTGCTAGCCATGCTGAACAAAACAAGTGATGAAAAATCAAAAACACAAAACAACTTCAGTTCCATCCACCGAGACCAATTTTGGCCTCAGACAGGAAGGTGTATTTATTGGTTAGGTAAAGGCTGCCGTACTTAGAATGCAGCCCCATGATTCCCCATCATACCTTCTCACAAAGGCTATACGTGAGCAAAATGGATAAAAGCATCTATGAGGATCTACTTGGTAAATGCCTATGGGGCTTAGAGGCTGAAGTGTATTTAAAATGTATAACCCACAGCCCACTGAGAAACCAGAACACCAGTGCGGGTAATCAGAACACCACTGAGAGTAACCATCCAATGGTCTTTCTTTAGGAGGAGATTCTTAACTGTGATGTTCCCCTGGTTAGGTTATTAGACATCTCCCTGCCAATTTACTCACGTTGCATGTCCTTATTGTGCCCATGGACAATAGCCTCAAACACCATCTGTCACTTTAGACGCTGAATTGGAAAGTCCCTTCAGACACCAAAACATAAATTCACATCTACCTTGACTACCTAAGGGGCCGCCAGCTTGCTTTGCTAGCTCTCTGTCTCTGGTCTAGCGCTGGTACTGGCATTCTTTCTAACTCCCAGCTTGACCTGAGTTTTCTTCCACATGGCTTCAGACTGAGTTATGTTTTATGAACTTTACCATTTATTTTGTCATTACAAGAATATATTTATGTAAAAAGTGGTGAACAGTCCCAGTTACCAAGAATCATCTTCCTAAAGAGATCAGGAGAAAATAACAGAATAATAAGACTCAATGGTTAAATGGCACTGTTTAGGCTAGTGATTCTCAACCTTCCTAATGCCACAATCTTTTAATACAGTTCCTCATGTTCTAGTGACCCCCAACCATAAAATTATTATTAATTTTGTTGCTACTTCAGGTATTGCTACTTCATAACTGAAATATGTGCTTTTCTATGGTCTTAGGCAACCCTTGTGAAAGGGCCATTCAACCCCCAAAGGGGTTGCAACCCATAGGTTGAGAACCACTGGTTTAGTCAAATGCAAGAATTCCAATAAACTCCCAGCCATCTAATCTTCCCTGTGACTTGTTGGAAGAATCAATATAAATCACTATGTGTGACTGTACATTTCTCTCTAAGGACTTGGCCTTTGAGTAATTGAGAAAATATGTTCTCCTAAAAGGCCAAAAGCTTTGAGTAGAGGGAGATCTGCCCCTGGAGTGATGAGTAACAATCATAAAAGGGAATTTGAAAGCTATGATCATTCCTCAGGGGTAGGGTTGACCAGGAATCCCTCCAAGAAGATCATATGAAATAAAACATTTTTGTACTTTTGGTTACCCTGCTCCAGGGAGAATGGCTTGCTCCTTTCAAGTGTATTATGGGTTTCTTTGCATATGACTATGATCTGTCAGATTACTGTGAGAAGATGAATGTGCACGTCAGAAGCTTAAACTTCTATAGCAGCATCAGGAAGACCAACCTGGAGTCACAAAATCTGAGACACAGGCTTGTGTCAGTGGGGTAGTCTTGGACTAATATCATATACCTCTGAGCTTTAGTGCCTCAATCTGTAAAATGGGTATATAACCTACCTCCAAGGCAGTAGTGTGGATCACAATAGAGAGCATTTATCAGTAAAGTTCAAGGAAGTGGTGACTGTGGCTATGACCCATTTCTCTTCTCCCAAGCAAAGCACTGAGACCTAGGCACCAGAGTTTATCAGAATAAAGCTGTAATTCTCAGAAGGTTCCTCTTCATCACCTTCCCTGATGAGTATGGAAATCATGAGCTCGGGTGGCCCCAATGTGATCCTCTGATCACCAAATATGACCTACAACCCAAACTGGTCATGACATTGACATGTAAAACTGAACAAAAGAGGAGCACAGGAACACACCTATGGTGCATCTTAGCAGGGTACTGGTGAAACTTATTAAAGGTAGAGTATCAGTGTTTTTATATAGTGATCAAGAAAATGCCATGAAGGCTATCTGTAACAGTACAATCAAAATATTTCTGAATGTATATGAATCATGCCCTATGATTGCACCAATGTACATAATTATTATTCAATAACATTATTAAAAAAAAAAAAAAAAAAGAGGAGCACAGAAGGAAATGAGGAAGAGCCAGTCCATCCCGGAGCCACGACAAACATCAACCAACAGAACTGTAAAATAACATTTTTCTACTTGAGGATAAACTCTTATAGGGAGAGACATATATACTTAGATGAGATGGACAAAATTACATGTTTTTAAAGAGGCATATTATCACATAAAACATATTACATTTGCATATTACATTTGTAATGGAAAGCATAATCTAAATTAATCAATAATTTTTAAGTAATACAACAGGGAGAAATAAAATTAAAACAACTTGAGTGTCAGGAAATTTTTGTACATTTTTATTTTTAATCTCAATGACAAGTTGGGAAGGAAAGTAATATTGCCTCCATTTTACAGATTAAGAAACTGAGAGGGTGATCAATTTAGCCAACTGAAGAAGAGAAGGAGGCTTTTTTTTTTTTCCTTGCACTTTTTGGCCAGGCTGGGCTTGAACCCAACACCTCCGGCATATAGGGCCGGCGCCCTACTCCTTTGAGCCAAAGGCACTGCCTGAGAAGGAGGTTTTAAAGACAGGACTGTCCCTGAAGCAGATACTGCCTTAACAATAGCATCATTGACTTCACAATCATTGCTATCCTTGTCATGTACACCACAGTGTCATAAGTGCCACAGAATAAATAGAACAGTAAGAGAATAGGGGAGATTAAACCTTCCTAGATTTAGAGAAGACTTTATAGACAGGATACTATGTAAGCAAGGGCTAAAAAAGCAGATAACTGACTGACTAGCAAAGTATGTATTCAGCAAGATTAAAAATATTAGGACTTAAGAAATCATTCCAATGTCTCTCAACCAGTGAAACAGTGACAAATGTTCACAAGCTGCTGAAAAAGAGTGTGTGATGGCCCCCTTTCCCCACAGATGCAGTGCTCCAGCCCAGCAAGCCCTCTCCACAGAAGGAGGGCATCAGCCACAGTCCTCAGTTACAGCTCAGCTGACAGAGCTCAGCTGACATAGCCTGAGCCTCTGACAAGAGGCAGCCCTGGAGGTGGGTGTCAGCCCTGCCAATTTTTGGTGTCCCCTCTAGGGAAGCAGTACAGGCCACCTTAGATTCTACCAGAAGGCTCACAGACAGATTGGGCAACAGAAGGCCAAAGAGCTCCTGCCTCTCACCCCTCCGGTTCTAGCACATGAAGTTGTCAGTGTAATTGCAGTGGGGTCTCCATGGTCAGAGAAGGTCCTTTGCAGAGACTGGATCATGTTGCTTGCGGGGATTTTTGTGTCTAATGGCCAGGCTGTTGTTTAATGAGAGTCATGCTGTAATAAATATGCATTAGCTCCATTAAATTATTTCCAGAGGAAGAGAAATCCCTGAAGATGTGGCTGTCAATTTTGTTCATGCCACACACCAGGCCTGTCTAACACTGGTTGTAAAAGTACCTTAATATGTGAACGGTGTCTCCTTGTGGTGAGACTTCTCCCTCAACATCCAGCATGTTATTTGCTTCGTTAAATGGATCTACAGATATCAGTGAAGTATAAATTGTTCTATTATTTCAGTCAGATATCAGTTGTTCACTGTTATGGTAATGGCATATAACATAATATAATGAAATCCTCAAAGTAACTCCAACCAAATTTTGAAAATTCACTATTTCATTTAAAAGAAAATCACTTAAGCTTAATGCTTAAAATTCATATTTTTCTTCCCTCATGCTTCCCTTTATTTATTTATTTCACAAAGTTGCCACAAATTAGGCAAGTGAAAGTGAGGGGAGACAAAATTCTACATAGGAGAAGCTTGAACACTTGACTGTGTGATCTTGGGCACATTAATTAAATCCCCAGAGTGGAGTTTCCTCCATGTTTCAAGGTTTAATAATATACTTACTCCTATACTAAGGACTTGTACATCAATAAAATAAGATAGTGTTTCTGAACATGTACTTTTAAACTACAAAGAATCAAATCAATGTAAAACATTATATTTGTGGAAAAGACACAAAATGGGTAAAGTCGGTAGAGACGTGTGTTTACCATTTATTTCTGCAATAAAATCTATGTAAATAAGAAAAATGTAATAGGGCATTTCAGAAAGACCAAAAGGAAAAAGAGAAAAGATGATGGTGGAGAAGATATTGAAACAACATTTTTGGAAATCGGAAAGGAGATGGAAGTTTGGAAATAGAGTTAAAGTGAAAAATGTGATTAGTAACATAACTGCAAAGAGAGAGTCCACTGGGAAAGGGCAATTGACCATTAGACCTGAGAAAGGCATTGGAGAATGTAGGCCACGTGGAACGTTTGGGTGAAGCATGCACGTGGATGCAGTAGAATTACCTAAAAATCTACAAATTAAAAACCGAACCCATCACCCACCCCACATCTCATGTAAAGAAAGATTTCTTCCTACAAGAATAAAATAGCTCTATAGAAAATACTTTTGGACAGTGACATTTATTGATAACTCCCCAGTAAAAAGTTTTCTCTTATCCAAAGTATTTTACAATAAAGCCAAAATGTCAGCAAGTCATATGCTTACACATACAGTTTTAAATAAACGTTTTATTTTCTCCTTCTTAAAAAGAAAATGGACAGTAAAAAAAGCACAAATAAATTTAACAAACTCATCAACACAAAACAATCCAGAAAAAATAGAAACTTAAAAGAACCAACAGAAAAATTCAGTGAGCACAAATTAAATAAATAAAAATAAAACAAATTTAAAATGAACAATTACAACCACATAATCCATAAGAAATATGAGAAGATATTATAAGAATGAAATGTTATTTCAAAAAAATAATTATTTAAAAAACTTTGTGCCTTGTAAAATCTAATATCAAGAACCTTTTATAGAGAGTGCTGGAAGATGGCAGTGGAGACGGTCCTGTAGCCCATCTCTCCCAGGTCAGCAGGTGAGAGAGTGGGAGCTCTGGATCTTTCCCCGTGTGAACTATTGGAGTGGACGGGCAGCTGGTGAGACACAGAGATCGGGAGGATTGGCATGTTTGAAATATAGTTCTTAACCGTGGAAACTTTTGCAGACTGTTTCCCCCTGCCCGGCGGAGAGGCAGCCGGCCCCTCCCACAGGGAGGACAGCAGGTCCCAACCCACAAGCTCTAATCGGAGAAAATTCCACTGAAGCGTGGAACTCAGAGTTTAACGATCAGAAAGGGACGCTGCTGGGAAGCACAGAGACCTGGGCAGCCCTGGCGTGAGCCGAGGGGTCCAGACTCTGCCGGACTAACACATTGGAATGTCCAAAATGGCGAGCGCCTTTTCCCCAGATCAATGAGAGAGAGAAAGAATTGGTGATCAGTCAGCGTTACACTAGGCGGGGACCAAAGTGAAACCTGAGGGGTGGAAAAGACACTTTGAGGTGTGGAAGCTTTGGAAGTTGGCGAGGAGGGCCCCCGAGCACTTCAGCTGGAGAATAACTGAAGTTCAAGTTCCCACCAACAGCCCCGCAAAGCCCCTGCCCCTCCAGCCTTCACTGCGGCTGAGAGCGGCTGGGAGCCGTGGCCATAGCAACTGCCGCCCTGGGTGCTTCTGTGGTTGCTCCAAAGCTGCCACCCTGTGAATAGAGAGGACATCTTCGCGACCATAGCAAACACCGCCTGGGTGCTGCTGCGGTCGGAAGCTGCCGCCCCGTGAATAGGGACACACCGCCGCGGCCCCCGAGATCCACAACGACCGTGTGGCCCCTCCCCTCCAGCCTTCACGGCTGCTGTGAGCAGCTGCGACCCGTGGCCATAGCTGCCATAGCAACCACCGCTGCTTGTGCTGCCACGGTCGCCCGCACATAGTGACACAAAGCCCCCACCCCTCCAGCCTTCACTGTGGCTGGGAGCGGCTGGGAGTGGCTGGGAGCCACGGCCATAGCAACCGCTGCTCCGGGTGCTTCTGCGGTTGCTCCGAAGCTGCCACCCTGTGAATAGAGAGGACACATTCACGGCCATAGCAACTGCTGCCCGGGTGCTGCTGTGATCTGAAGCTGCCGCCCCTCGAATAGGGACACCCCGCTGCAACCACCGAGATCTGCAGCGACTGTGAGGCCCCTCCCCCGCAGTCACCACAAGCCCCACTCCCGCGCTCCCCTCTCACAGCAGATTGTTGTTGCCAGACTGGACTGCAATTCTATATACATATAAGAATAATAATATTTTTGAGATTTTTTTTTTGAATATCCTTTTCTTGGAGGCGCTATCAACAAATAACTCTTTACTTCACTTTCTTTTCTTAGATTATTTTTATTACCTCCTATTCTCAACTGAACATTCTTCTTCCTCTCCCGTGTTAATTTCTTTGTTCTCTCTCCCCCAACTCTCCCTCCCTTCTTAGAGCTTCTAAGAGTGCTTATATCATATTTGCTAGAGCCTTTTCTTCTTCGCTATTCTCAAGTATTTTATAAGAAGCATTTTAATTGTAGAATTCCTTTTTTTTTTTTTTTTTAGCTGTTGTTCTGTGATTGGCTGTTTGTTTGTTATGTTTTGTTAGTTTGTAGATGTTTCTGACTGCGGGCGCATCTGTGGGCTTAGGAGTCTGGTAGCCCTTCTACGAATGCATTAGCCCATTTGCTATTAATGTGATTGTTGTTATAAATGTTTTCCTTGCCACCTTGATACTTCAGTTCACCCCCTGCCAAGGATTGGAAGTCTAGAACTCCAACTCATTCACAATCCAGACTGACTGCATTTACAACTGGACTGGAACTCTTGAACTGTACAGGCTGCAGTCACTGCACCAGCACCTTGGTGGAGGGCTGGTCAACCACAACCGTAGAAGTCTCCAGCCCAATCTCACTCTCCTGCTCATATAGCTAAAAACTGAAAAACAAACATGGGGCGGAACCAG
>CAUYON010105538.1:0-13101 GCA_963573935.1 Arctocebus calabarensis
GAGACAGAGCCTCAAGCTGTCACCCTGGACAGAGTGCTGTGGCATCACAGCTCACAGCAACCTCCAATTCCTGGGCTCAAGCGAGTCTCCTGCCTCCACCTCCCAAGTAGCTGAGACTACAGGCGCTCGCCACAATGCCCAGCCATTTTTTGGTTGCAGCCATCATTGTTTGGCAGGCCTGGGCTGGATTCGAACCCATCAGCTCAGGTGTATGTGGCTGGTGCCTTAGCCCATTGAGCCACAAGCGCCAAGCCCCTGAGGGAGTTTTTAGCCAGTAAACAAGCAACTGTAGTGGAACGCCCTCCCTACTCACCTGAACTGGCCCCCAATTACTTTTTTATTTACCCAAAGGTAAAGAAAATGTTGAAAGGAAGACATTTTGATGACATTCAGGACATGGAAGGTAATACGACAGTTCTGACAGCCATTTCAGAAAGAATTCCAAAATTGCTTTGAAGGGTGGACTAGGCACTGACATCAGTGTATAGCTTCCCAAGGGAGGATACATCGAAGGTGATCATAGTAATATTCAGAAATGATGTATGTAGCACTTTCTCTAGGACGAGTTCAAGAACTTAATTGCCCAACCTTGTAAATCAGTGGAAACAAAAAGAGAATCCAAAAGAGACTCACATATGGGTGGTTAAGTCAGTGTGGAAATGGTAATCTTTTTAACAAATGGTGATGAAATAAATGGATGGCTATACTAAAAAAAAAATCTTAACTCTTGCATTAGAGAATGTACATAAATAAACTCAAAATGAATTATGTACTTCATGGGATTTTATAATCATTAAAATTTAGACGAAAACATAGGAGAAAATCTTAATGACCTTGGGCATAGCAAAGATTTTAAAATACGGTACAAAACGTATAAACTATAAAACTTCAAAATTACAAAATTAGACTTCATCAAAATTGCAAACTTTTGATTTACAAAAAAGACCGAAAAGAAACTGTCAAAATAGACTAAGGGCTCGGTGCTTGTAGCTCAAAGCTCAAGTGGCTAAGGCACCAGACACATACACCAGAGCTGGTAGGTTCAAATCCAGCCAGGCCTGCCAAACAACAATGACAAATACAACCAAAAATTAGCTGGGCATTGCGATGCCTATAGTCCCAGCTACTTGGGAGGTGAGGCAAGAGAATCACTTAAGCCCAGGAGTTGGAGGTTGCTGTGAGCTGTGACGCTACGGCACTCTACCTAGGGTGACAGCTTTAGGCTCTGTCTCAAAAAAAAAAAAAAACAGACTAAGAGTGAAGATTTGCAAACCATATATCTGACAAAAGACTTGTAATGAGAATATATAAAAAACTATTACATCTCAGTACTACAAAAATAATTTAGACTTTATCAAAATTAAAAATATCTTCTCTGTGAAAAGATTCTATTAATAGAATGTAAAGCTACAGCCTGGAAGCAAACATTTGTAAATCCCACATCCAGATTACATAAACACTTTTCAAAATTCAAAACTAAGAAAACCAGCAACCTTATTTTTTTAATAGGCAAAATAGTTGAACGGATACTTCACTAAGAAAACATACCCCATACTAGATGGTGGTAATGGTTGTACAACATTGTGAACAGAGTAAATACCAATGAACTTTAAAATAGTTAAAATCATGAACTTTATGTTGTATGTATGTTAGGACAAATTTTTAAAAGTATACTGCATGATTCCATTTACATCAGTGGTTCTCAACCTTCCTAATCCTGCGATCCTTTAATACAGTTCTGTGGGTCGTGACCCACAGGTTGAGAACTGCTAATTTACATAACAGTAGAGAATTCAGGATAATCTAGAGTGACAAAGAACAGATCAGTTGTTATCCAGGCCCTGTAGATAAAGGATACATGTATAATGAAACTTTAGGGACTGATAAAAATGTTCATTATCTTAATTGTGGTGATGGTTTTGAATGTGTGTATATGTCAAAACTCATCAAACTTTATACTTTAACTGTGTGCCCTTTATCTTACATACATAAATAAATAAATAAAGTGCAGCCTGGCATTCAGAGCCATCTACAGGAAGACTCTGATCGCATGTCTTTCCTCAAGACAGATCTAGAATCCAGCAATCTCTTCCCATCTCCATGGTTACCACAGTAATCATAGTCACCACCATCTCTCTGTATTATTGCAAGAATCTCCCCAAAAGTTCTGTTTCCAACCATGCCCATTCCCATCTATTTTTAATACATACTTCAAAGTGATCCCTCTAAACCCAAACTCAGATCATGTCACTTCTGGCTCCAAACCCTCTAACGGCTTTTTATTTCATTCTAAATAAAAGCAAAGTCCCTACAATTGCCTACAAGGTCCCATATTATCTTCCCTCACACTCCCATCTCATCTCTCACTACATCTGCCTCACCCAGTTACCTGCACAGTTTTTTCCCCATTCTTTCATCAACTCCTTATAATTTTCCTTATTTACTTTGTTTATTATTTCTCTCTCATCACCACATCACTCCTGGGTACTGCTAGTACATAAGCTCCAAGAAGGCAAATTATATTAGCTTGTGTTGTTCACAACTATTGTAACCTTAAGTCCCAAAACATTGCTCAACACATAATTATGGGAGGTGTGACAGAATTAATAAATAAAAGAAGAGATGAATGGATTATAACTACTGAGTTGAGCCCGGAAAGTTAAAGACAGGCCAGGTGATTCAGGGCTCATAGGACAAGGTTATGAGGGTTAGATCTCATTCTAAACGCAGTAAGTCATCAAAGGTTTTAGGTGGGAAATGATATGATCTAGTTTACATTATAAATTTAGACTTTATACCAAGAGAAATAACTGGGGGAAGCCAAGAAGACGCAGAAAGCCAAAGTTATTGGTGGTTCCAGTCAGGGTGATGGCTGTGAAGTTACAATAAAGAAGGATATTGTCAAAATGGTGGAATACTGTTGATGCTGGTAGCAGAAATTACCCTAAAAATGAGGAAATCCCCATAAGTACAAGGAAAGGTGCCAAATGATGCCTGAAGATGGGGTTGGGAGGCAGATACTGAGGAAGACCCATTGCATTTAGTGACATGGAAGTCACTGCAAACCTTAGCAGTGAGGGAAAAACACCAAGGCTGCTCACAAAAGACAGATCTCAGGAAGCCAATCTGAGAATTCATGGGAAATCAATACTGTGGATAACTTTGCTTTGAGAAGAGATGGTATTGGTTTTTAATTCAAAGATATATCTATCTCACATAGAGGTTGGAGAAAAACAGCTGGCATATCAAACCCTGCTCCCTTCACGTGGCACCATGCAAATAAACGTCCATCCAATTTCACACTTGTTCTAGGGAAAACGCCCTTGAGAAAAAGGAAATAGGTTAACCTTTCCTAAGTAACTCATTCTGTTGTTTAACCCTAGCTTTCTGAACTAATGCCCTTAAATCCTAGGAAAATCCTTCATACTTCAGGCTATTTTAGGACCCTAATCTCTGCTCACTGCAAGATCAAACCAACTGTCTCTTCAAATAGAGTCAAGTTCTGTTTTCCCTTTTTTATTTCATTGAATGTAAAAGTCAAAATAAGAGCCTGAAAGGGTAATTTTATGTGATTATATTTCTTTACCACTGATTTCAAAAGCCCACATAAACCATAATTTTCCATGTCTTTGAAAATGTTACCTTGTATTGCTTGTAATTTGTTAATTATTGTGTTTCTCAAATATTCTTCCTGTAAATCTTCTGGATCTGCCTACTTACTTCATTTGAAGGTTACGCTCAGATATACTTTCTTATGTAACCTTCAAATCATCTTCTCTGAGTTTTAAATGTTACCAAAATTATAGTATTTCAGAAAATGAAAGAAGCAAATTCACAATAAGCAATAATGGAGGTTTTCTGAGACCACTGATCAGCATATTCTTGTATTCTACGTTCTCCCCCCATGTTTTATACTATATTTGTTACTTCCAGGTTTCCTGTTAGGAAGCTCAACCAATTCATTTACCTCTCAATTAGAAGGCTCACTCATGTAAAAGGGAGATCTTTTTTAATGCCTATGATATTTAAATTATTTGAGTCACATAAAATAGCATGCCTGTTTTTGTTCACTCCTATGTCTGGAAAACTGTTGATAATTAATGAATATGTATTGAACGAATGATGAATGAATGAAGGCATTTTACGAACTTTTGGCAGAGTGCGTGATAGTCTAAATATTCTGGTTTTAATGGGAGAACACTGGTGGAAGGAAATCACTAGAGGTGTGTGATTTGTTTAAATCAGTGCTGGCCTATAGAAGTTTCCAAGGTGATGGATGTGTTCCACACTGTATTGTTCAATATGATACCTTCCAGCTACGTGCAGCCATTGACCACTTAAAATGTGGCTAGTGCACCTGAAGAAGTGAACTTTTCTTTTTACTTAATTTTAATTTACATTTAAATAGCCACATGTGGTGACCATAGTAGACAACACAGCTTTAAATGAACCAATACATGTTTGATCTGAGTAAAGAATCTTTTTTTTTTTTGGCCAGGGCTGGGTTTGAACCCTCCACCTCCAGTGTATGGGGCCGGCACCCTATTCCTTTGAGCCACAGGTGCTGCCCTGAGTAAAGTATCTATTCCTTTTTAAAACTAAAAGCATGGCTCGGCTCCTGTAGCTCAGTGAGTAGGGTGCCAGTCACATACACAAAAGCTGGCAGTTTTAAACCTGGCCTGGGGCCTGCTAAACAGCAATAACAATTGCAACCAAAAAATAGCCAGGCATGGGGGCAGGTGCCTATAGTCCCAGCTACTTAGGAGGCTGAAGCATGAGAATCACTTAAGTCCAAGAGTTTGAGATTGCCGTGAGCTGTGACGCCACAGCGCTCTACCAAGGGTGACATACTGAGACTCTGTCTCAAAAAATAAATAAATAAACAAATAAAATTTTACAAAAATAAAACTGAAAGCATTTGCCTGGCTGAGTGCCCATAGTACAGTAGTTACAGCACTGGCCACATGCACCAAGGGTGGCAGGTTTGAACCTGGCCCGGGCCTGCTAAACAGCAGGAACAATTGCAACCAAAAATAGCCAGGTGTTGTAGTGGATGCCTATATTCCCAGCTACTTGGGAGGCTGAGGCAAGAGAATCGCATGAGCTCAAGAGTTTGAGGTTGCTGTGAGCTTTGACGCCACGACACTTACCAAGGGCAACATAGTAAGACTCTGTCTCAAAAAAAAAAAAAAAACTAAAAGCATTTTCCTGATAGGCCCAAACAGTGTTTAAGAATAAACTAATTCAATCACAAGAAAAGAAAAGCAAGTATCCAATGTACTCAATACTAATATGAAGCCAGTAGATGAACTTAATACCCACGCAAGAGAAGCGCTCAATTCAACTCAAGTTAGGGGAAAGGAGGGGGATTGCTGTGCTCCCATCTAAGGAGCATAAGGTAAAGGTATAGGGCACACCTCCTGGGAGAGGGTCATGACTACAACAGAGATTTTAACTAACAAATGCCAACATTATAATCTAATTGTGTGAACCCTCATGTTAATCTGCGATTAAAACAAAAAGAATCAACTAAGTGTATTTGGGGTGTTTATACAGGTCTTAAACATCAGGGTCGATGACTGAGGCAGGGATAGGGTTGACAGCCTGGAGAAACAGTCTTTGGTAGTCACTCCCTAGTGCCCCCTCTGCTCCTCCCCTCAGGGCTTGCCGAGTTTACATAAACTGTGTCTGCAAACAGTGAGTCTGAGTCTTATTAATCTCAGTGTATTCATTTCCTTAGGCGCCTGGCACAGAGTAGCCTCTTAGGTGTCCAGTGCTGTACACAGTACACAGCAAAGCCCAGATGCCTCTTTTTTTCATTTAAGTACATGTACAAGTAGGTCCACACAGCACATTGCAAATATCACACGCACACGCACAAAGATCCAGGCTTAGGTTTACCACTTACCCTGGCTTGACCCAGACAATGCTAGTGTAAACTTTCCCTGTGTCCCCCATCTTTTATTCTCAAAAGTATCATGTTTTGGACTCTATCAAAACACTACTCTCTATCAACTCTCCCCAGCCATATTTGTTTAGATTACTACATCTTGGAGGACACAATATATTATTATTATTATTATTATTATTATTAAATTTCCTTTAGCCTGAATAATATAAATGTATACTGGAAAGATCTCTTGATTAACTATAGCATGCTCTTCTTAAATAATAATAATACTTAATGTTATTAAGTAACATTGAAATGCAAAATTGTAATAAAACAATATTCAATAATATTAAAAATTAAAATCTATTATAAGATCATATTAAAATAATGTTGAGATTTAAAGCTACTTGATTTCAGTTAAATATATCACTAGACATAATTGAAAAGGAATTGTGTTCAATACTAAGACTGAATTATAAAGTTAAACTCCATGTTGCAAAGAAGCCCAGAACAGAGTCAGGAAGCCATGTCAGGCCAGCCACAGTGTGTTCACACTTAAGGGCGATCTTTAACCTGCCCATGACCAAGTTACCGGACAGATCAGACCAGAATTAGAATTTTTGCATTAAACATTGCTCAAACTAATTTGAAATATAATTGCATAGTCACATCAATATGATCAAAGAAATGTGTTTTTTATAGACACAAAGTATAATCATTTTCTAATTACTAATTAAGAACTCTCCACAGTTTATTGCAAAATAAAACCTTAGACATGTTTGGTGAATTACAGTGCGGGAATTAGCCCAATTGCCTTCTGGGAGTCTTCAGGTGACAGAAATATAAATAATTCACTGTAAAACCCTGGCTCTAATTAGTATTCTGAAACCAAAATTCACATCACAGTGCTTTACACCTTCTCATCTTCACTACCAGTTTATCTAATCCAAATTCCTGAGAACAATGATGCTGATTCCATTTGCTTTATTCTAATTGCCAATGAAGGTATATTGTAAACACCTCTCATTCAAGAATGGTCCATCAGAGGAAACTGGGGGGAGGAGGGAGGGCAATCGGCGGGATCTCACCTCATGTGCACAATGTGAGGGTGTTCAGCACATCCCTTGGGCAAAGGGTTCTTCCACAACTTGAACTTTACCTTGGAAGTGAGAACATTATAACCTAAAAATTTGTACCCTCTCATTAATTTGAAATAAAAAAAAAAGAATGGTCCATCAGCACAATAAAGTTTCAAGTCCAGCTTAAGAGAGCCTGAGAGGCCAGTTAAAATAATTGCCTGTATCGATGTAACACATGGACATCGATGGACCTTCAGAATACCTGGGTCCTCTGTCTCACTCCTGTCCTGAGCCTGCCTCATAGTCTGCAGGACCCCGGTTTCCTCACAGACAAAATTGGAATAATTTCCCCAGAACAACATATCACATGAGATTAGAAGGGTAAACAAATGAAATACAGTATGCAGAAGGGCTCTATAAAATGAATTTTGCTATGTGCATGTAATTAAATATTTTAAGGATTTTTTGTAAAACTATCTTGTAATGATAGAGTCCCTTCACTAAGAAACAGAACACACCGTGAAAATAAGCAGTATGAAGTACCATGTTTCTATATGTAAGATAGGGTCACAGATGCCCAAGATAACACAAACATTACTGTGTTTTGTGGGCCCTAGCTTCCAAAAGTCTCATAATTTATTTAGAGGAAGTTCAGATTTAACAAGAAGCTGCCTCTCCCAACATCTGTTATGACATAAATGAAAGGGATCCTCTAGATTTTGATTTCAAAAAAACATTTATTTTGAAGAGTATTTTACAAAATCAGTTAAAAATAGCTATACTCTCATATATTAAAGTATGTTTTCTACCGTCATCTGTAGAAATCTAGAACTGATTTGTTCCAATACGTATGTAGTCCATAGACATTTAATGCAGTTACCGATACAACAGGGGCTTAAGGTTACCATTTCATTATTCGCTTTCTGATTGTCTCATTTTTGTGTCCCTTTTCTTTCTCATTTAGCATCTCCTTTTGAATTTATTAAACTACTTTACTATTCTTTTTTTTATTTTTTTAATTTTTATTAAATCATAGCTGTGTACATTAGTGCAATCCTGGGCACAATGTGCTGACTTCATATACAATCTAAAATATTTTCATCAAATAGTTTAACATAGCCTTCGTGGCATTTTCTTAATCACTATATGAAGACATTTGTATTCTGCATTTAGTAAGCTTCACCTGTACCCTTCTAAGATGCACCGTAGGTGTGATCCCACCAGTCACCCTCCCTCCACCCATTCTCTCCCTCCCCCCTCACTATGCTACTTTTTATTTCTATTTACTTCACAAAAAACATTCTGTGAGTATTTTTAAGTAGTTAACCATATATTTAAATGTTCATACTTTCCTTAATTCTGTGGAACACAGATTTGTCCTTTTTTGCTAGTACTTAAGAACATTTTAGCTTCTACTCAGCTTGTCACTTTTGCCATACCATCTATAATTTAAAATCTATAAGATGTTAGGTTTTTGGTTTTGTGCTATCAAAAGTCATTTACATTTACCCACACGTCTTCTTCCAGGTACTGTTCATCCCTTCCTGAACCCCTGCATTTCCATCCGGGATCCTCCTCTACTATTTATTTTATTTGCAAACATCTGGCGACAAATACCCTCAATCTTTAATCTGTCTGAAAACATCTATTGTACTTCCAGTTTCAAGGAAAATTTCACAAGAATATATGGATTCTATTTTAGCAGGTATTTTCTTTTTATTACTATTTGTGTAAATGTACAGGGTACAAATGCACTTTTGTTGCCTGGATGGTTTACATAGCGGTGAAGTCTGGGCTTTTAGCGTAACCATCACGCGAATTGTGTATACTGTGCCCACTACGTAATTTCTCATCCCTCACGTCCAGCCCATGTCCACTCTTTAATACGTGATTTTTTTTCTTCCTTAAATAAAATATTTATTTTGGCCCATAAGAATGTGGGTATGAGGTAACCTAGGCAACAAATAACCAATAGAAAGAGACACTAGTCAATGACCAATAGAAAAGGGCAATAATGCTCTTTGGCATTGGAGACATTGGCAAAAAGGTCAATGAAAGACTTGCAACCAAGTCTTTACATTTTCTCATCTTCACTACCAGTGTAGAGGGTATTTATACCTCTGTACAGCCTCTAGGTCTCAACTCTGTCTTGCTCACTTTTGCACCTTCATGAGAGGGACCCACTTCCAACTCTCTGGAAATGCTCTAAACTTTCTCTTTGTTCTTCCTAAATAAGAACATTTGGTTACACTGAAGATAAACAAGATATTTATATAAGAATGGGCATTGCGATGGGAATAGACATGCCATAGTATACTGTGTGTGCATTCATGGAGGTAAAGAAAGATGAAGGTTTTTACAGGAGAAATAAGGATTATATAAATGTTTGGAAATAATGATGCTTGGCTACAAAGATCAATTACAAAGGTGCCACCAGTCCAAAGTTGAACAATTATTGGGCAGATATCATCTTTGAAACATATTTTTGTGTAAGATAATCATGGTCTTCACACGAGGTTGTGGTTTCTACAAAGTTTTTGTGATAGTTTTTGTTATCAATCATTTATGCATAAAAACCCTTCTCCTCATGGCCTTGTGGGGTTTGTTTGTATGCTTTATAACAGAAGTGACTTTTTTGATTCTAACAACTTTCACAGCTGTCACCAGAATGATCCTTGAGAACTGCTATTCTTTTACTTTCCAAGTAAAAGCTCTTTGAACAGCATCTCACTACTAACCTAAAAGAGTTGATGATTCTTGACTTGGTCAAGAGTTGATGATTCTTGACTGCTCTGGCCAACTGAAGTATGAAGTCTTCAGCAAGCCCAACATGCCTTGTTATACCCCTGTTTTCACAAATACCATGGCTAACCCGCAAATTCTCCTCATCCATCTCCATTCTCCCATATTCAGTTTTTCCTTCTGAAGAACTCTTACAAATCCCTCAGAACCAGCAATTTATAGAATCTGGAATATCCTAGGTATTTACTGCATTCTGTTATAAATAAAGGACGAATGAATAAATAAATGAAAATACTTTTTTGGCTGTTTGAATAGATAATTATACATTTTTGTATTATGGCATTTATTTATTGGATTGCATTTGTTTTTTTAACTTGCTCCTTTCCACTATATTGTAAGTGTCTGAAGCTCAAAAATTGTATCTACGTGACATTTTTATTAACCACACACACTTTGCATGATGCATGATGAGAAATGTGTGCTGTACTAGAATTAATATGTTCCCTCTGCCACTGTCCTAGCTCAAGCCTCCATCACATTGTGTCTAGATTTCTTTCTAACCAACTCTGTGCCTCCAATATTACTTTCCTCAACTCCTACTGGAAAAGTAAAATAATCAACATCTTTCTACAATACCACAAGCATTTTGAAATGAAAAGCCCAATGATATTCATCTTCATTGGATTATCTAAAACAATGCCCTGTCATAAGGTATATTCAACAAATGTTTTTGGAATGGTATAATTAAGTAGACACCTCTCTTTCTCAATAGTCCCTGCACTATACTGATTTAAGATATTTCTACAGGTTGTTTTCATTCATCACTTTAACAATCTCATTGTCTTTTGGCTTTCATCATTTCTGCTGAGAAGTTGGCCATGTATTATATCACCATTCCTCTGAAGGTCATCTTCACCTATGGCTTCTTTAGTGGAATCTTTTTTATTGTTCTTACTCTTGGGGTTTTGGCTGTGCTGTGAATATGTTCCAATATGTGGCTTTTCTCTGATTTTATACTGCTTAGAGTTCACTGAGCTTCTTGAAATTCTGGACTAATTTTTTTTTTCACCCTTCATCTTTTCAAATATTGTTCCTGACCTATTTTTTCATGTCTCCCATTCTGGACTCCAATGTTTATATGTTAGAACTTTTGAATTGTACCACATTTCTCAAATACTTTGCTCTGTTTTATTATTATTATTGGTTTTCCTCTTTGTTGTTTACTTTGGTATTTTGTTCCATTCTATCTTCTAGTTCTTTTTTCCTGCATTTTGCTCACCAATATGTTATTAAAGCTCTCTAGCAAATATTTAATTTTAAATGTTATATTTTTCAGTGTATAATGTCCATTTAATTCTTTTACCAATTTTAATTTCTATTGACATAGTCTATTCTTTCACTTGTTTTATTCATGCTCCCTCTCTTTTCTTGAACATATTTATAAAAGTTATTTTATTAGAACTTTGTGCTAAATTCAAATCTAGATTATTTCTACATCTGACCCGCTTGTCAATTTTTTCGTATAGGTCTCTTCATGCAGGTGGGTTTTTATTATACATCAAATATGGTTTATAAAAGAATCACTCATAGTCCCGGTGATATTATGCTATCTTCTACTAGAGACAGATTCCCATTTTCTGATAAAGTAAGTAACTAATTGGCTCAAAATAATCGTTAACTACTCTGTGTTGGAGCTGGCTTGCAGTTTGAATAAGACTGTCTTTGGTTCACTCATATTCCCAAAGCCTGGACTTCCATGACTTTATATTAATAACCTAATAAATCTCCATTTCCTCAACCTCAGTAAGCTCTGCGAGAGATTTATCTTGCCTACAGAGATTCCAACCTAACCCTCTAACCTCCCAGCCCTAATAGTTTCAAAATCTGCCCCAAAAAATATTGCTAGAAAGACCAGCTTTTGTGTTTTCTCCCAGTTGGATCTTTATTCCCTATTCACTTCAAGACTATAGGACATTTCACTCTCCCTCTCAAAGTATTTTGACCTAGCATTCATTACACATTAAGACTGCTGCAAAAGTTCCATGAACAAACTTCTGAAATTTCTATTATTATATCAGCACTGCATGACCAGGAAATGCTTTGTTAATTACTCTTTTACCCAAGATAGGATTTCTGCCTGTGCAGACTCCTAGTTCACACTCAGAATCAGCAACTACTCCCAAAAATTATAACATTAAAAAAACACACACACAACCAGGCATGGTGGCTCACGTCTGTAATCCCAGCACTATGGGAGGCAGAGGCGGGTGGATTTCCAGTGCTCACAGTTCGAGACCAGCATAAGCATGAGTGAGCCAGAGAAAAGACCCCATCTCAACCACCAGGAAAGAACACCGCCAGGCATTGTGGCAAGCACCTGTAATCCCAGCTACTTGGGAAGCAACCAGCCTGCGCATCGTTACAAGGAAGGACAATGGGGGAAAAAAAAAAAGGAAACTAAGAAAAGTAAAAGCCAGCTGAAATTAAAAGCAAAAAATAAATTAATTAATTAATAAAATAAAATTAAAATAAAAAAAAAACACACACAGAAATCAGTATTTCACCTCTGATATGTTCTTTCTTCTCTGGAATTTTGGTTTACCTAATCTATGACACCTCCATCGCTCTCTAATATCTTTGAATTTTTATTTTATTTTATTAGGCATTTATATTTTATAGTGAGAACCCTTACCTGCTGTGGGCCATCACATTATACCTGGGAGTAAAAGTCATATTGACCACTTTCTAATTCTAGTCCAACATATTTTTGCAAATGTTTTTAAAGTCAGTTTTAAAATTAAGCCTTGATTTTTTTCTAACTTTGGAGTCCAATTTTCTAAGGAATGATACATTTAGCCTCAAATCCTAATTGATGCTTTTTCAGAAAAATTTTATTATTCCAGCAAGTTCTCTAGTACAGAGAAATTAATACCAGAAGTATTTGGCATGGTTCTTATACCATAAAGAGTTCTTTTTGACATTGCTTTAGACATGATATTAATCACAGGATTATCTAAAGATTATTTAATATTTTTTCCATCAAAATTAAGTAAAATTGAACATATCACTATGTATCATTAAAACTTATGTACAAGAACGGAGCACAGTGGCCAATGCCTATAATCCCAGCACTTTGGGAGGCCAAGGCAGGAGGATTGTTTGAGAGTAGGGGTTCAAGACCAGTCTGGGCAACACAGCAAGACCCCCTCTCTATAAAAACACTTTCTTGGAGGGGAGAAGGGAAGTTGGGGCGGAGGGAGGGTAATTGGTGGGGCCACACCTACGGTGCATCTTAGAAGGGTACAGGCGAACCTTGCTAAATGCAGAATACAAATGTCTTCATATAATAATGGAGAAATTGCCAGGAAGGCTATGTTAATCAGTTTGATG
>CAUYON010105542.1:0-24208 GCA_963573935.1 Arctocebus calabarensis
GGGCTTTTCCATGTTCTGTTTTTGCTTTAACTACTAAAGTAAACCATTTGTCTGTATATTATGGTAACAGACATTCTTTGTGAACCAATATAACTATTACAGACTGAATGTTTATGTTGCTCCAAAATTCATATATTAAAATTTTAATCCCCCAGTGTGGTAGTATTAGGAGGTGGAGTCTCTAGGAAGTAATTAGATGTGTGGGTGGAGCCTTCGTGAGAGGGATTAGAGCCTTTATCAGAGGGACCAGCTTTTATCGAAGCTCTCTCAACTTCTTTAAGTATCAAATTTTTAATTTTTTTTTTTAAGAGACGGGACCTCACTCTGCCGCTGAGGCTGGAATGCAGTGTCAGGATCATCACTCACTACAGCGACAAACTCCTGAACTCAAGGAATCCTCCCACCTTGGCTTCTTGTGTAACTGAGACCACAGGCGCCTGACACACACCAGGCTTCAAACCCTTTCCATCATGTGAGAATACAAAGAGAAGATGAGTTGGAGATGGCCCCTTCACTAAAACCTGACCAGGCTGGCACCTTGATTCTGGACTTTCAGCATCCAGAACTATAAGAAATACATTTCTGTTCAAGTCACCTACCTACCCTATGGCATTTGGTTATAGAAGCCTGAACTAAGACAACAGCTTCCAACAGAATTAAAAGTATCTATTCTCAACACAATTGGACCACTTCACAGCAAGCCTACCCCCAAGAATAACCAAAATCAGTTGAATAATTCTTTAAAAAGAATAGCTGACTTAAGATAAAACAGATAGTAGTCATAAAAAGACGTGTTTTCCTCTGTGACCTGGAAGGACTCCTCCCATAACTCAAAGGTAAAACAAACAAACTCACAAGTTTAAAAGTCCTTTAACTGTATCTAGGTTTAGAATCAAGGACGTCCCTGGAAACATGCAATCATCCCTCCTGGAGAGAGCTCCACTATGGCCTCATGGAACCTGCTACATAAAACCTTGAAACACAACCTGGCTCATTCTCCTCCATCCACCTGCCAGGGTTTCCCCACCACCATTCTCACTTACTTCCTTTGTCCCCAGTGGTGCATGGGTTATATTGCATCATGCGTAACACAAGGGAAAGGGAGATGTATTTTCTTGGCATCTATTTGAATATGCCCAATGTCACAGATGAGAGGAGGTAGAAGAAAGAAAACACTAATGAGTGATGAGAACTATCCTGTCTCATGAGATAATCATCACAGCAGTAACTTTGGACTGATTCCAGTAAACATAACACAATTGTAGAAGGCAGTAGAAGAAAATCTGCGTAAACTTGAGTTCCTGCCAAGAAGAATTTGTGCTTGAGGAAAGAATACTATGTAACAATAAAATTAAAGCCTAAGGTGCAGAATTAGAGGAAGTGAATGGAGTCCTGCCAATTTTGCTGAGACCAGTCCTTTTGGAGATTCCTTCCTTCTTCTTTTCTATTCATGTGTAACACAGGGTGGTAACGCTTGAGTCATTATAAATAATATGAATAGTCAAGGTATTTAAGTGCAGGGTGGAAGGTAAAGCATTAAAGGGTTTCCCCCAATGGCTGGTCTGAAACTGGGAAGACAAAAGTTCCTTACTTTCCTGTCCAAGCCATTTCGAAGTTTCCTTGTTTTGTTACCAAATAACAGAATGTAAAACAAATTAATTCAAGTCAACTCATAAATGGATTAATTAACTGTGATATATGTACACTATGGAATACTATTCAGCCATAAAAAGATGAGTGGAGAGTGAGAGCACCACTTAATAGGCACTTAATAGGTGCACTTAACAGGCACAATGTAACAGTATACACCCCTTAGGTAAAGGGCTCAACTACAACTTGAACCTTATCTAACAATGTAACCTAATCCTTTGTACCCTCATATTAATCTGAAATAAAAAAGACAATCTTGTTCTGATTTTTTCAGTTATTTTTGCCTAGTATATTTCTATCAAATAAAGATCAGAATTTATCTGACTAATTTTTTAAAGAAAAGATAATTTTTGGCAAAATTCAATAAATAAAAGAAGAAACAGAACATTCGTTATAGGTGATTCAAAATCTCTTTCATGTAGCCAATTGTACATTAGATCTAAGTGGTATCTACTACAAAAGCAGGGACTTTGTGCATTTACAAGTTATGCTGTTAGACTTTTGAAGATTTAATCCTAGACTGGAATAAAGAAGTCAACTGTTTAATAATTAAGATGAAAATAAATAGATGTAAAAAATAAGAATTAACACAAGAGTTTGGGGATCAAATTTCCTGCTGAAATTTAGCTATTAACATAATCACATATTAATTAGGTTTTAATTATTAAATAAACTTTACATTATAAAAATGCTTCTAAAACAACCACCATGTTTAAAAAACTTTTTTAAATCAGCTATTTAATCAGCTATATATACATTAATTTAGCTATTACTATAATCACGCATTAGTTTTTAATTATTAAATAAGCTTACCATTATAAAAATACTCTTAAAACAGCCACCATATTAATTATTAAATAAGCTTAACATTATAAAAATACTTTTAAAACAGTCACCATGTTAAAAAACAACTATTTTTTAGCCATAGGAGCACATCATCTAGCTTAATCTCTCTGCAAGTATTCAAAACAGTTGACCACACCTTCCTTCTTGAAATACCACTTTCTTTGCTCTAGAATTACTCAACTCTTTCCCTAACTAGAAGTTACCATTGATAGCTCTTCCTCCTCAAAAATACCTCTTAATGCTATATAGTTCCTTGGAGAGGCAAATGGGCTTTCACCCCATCATACTAGGTATTAAATCCACCTAAATGCTAATGGCTCCAACCATATCATTTCAAACAGATCTGTTTTCTTAGTTTCCTACATGTATACTCAACTACTCAACTCTTCCATTCATTTTCTTTGCCAAGATCTCACCTTCATGTTCAAAATAGATTTTTAAGTTTCCTTCCTGAATTCCCAGCCATCCCAAATAGAGGAATGATATCAATGGTTTAAGAAAGGAATATGGAGATGGTCATTAATATTTTCATCCCTCTTCATAAGCCATTAGTAAATTGTTTTTCCTATCTCCAAGATATAGCTCCATCTATCTACTTTTCCTCATTTCCCAGTTTTAAATCAAGTCTAAGCCACTTTCACCTCTCTGACCTGGATTACTGCAATAGTCTCCACAATGGTTTCTTTTCTTTTACTCTTGATGTGTTTCAAGCCATTTAACCACATAGCATAAGAGCAGCGTTACAGTGTCAATAGGTCACTTTTCTGCCCCACAAGCTTCAGTGGCTTCCAATAGAAATAAAAAGATAAATTCTGAAGGTATGGCACAATCTGGCCCCTCAGTTTCCCCATTCTCCTCTTACTCATTGTGTCCCAAACACTTTGATCTTTCTTTACTTCTGTGATAGCGTTAAACTCCTTCCCACTTCTGGGTTTGTGTTCTTGCTATTTCTGCCTGGAATGTTCTTCCCTAATCTTTTTTTTGGGTAACTGTGATTCTTCTTTCACTTTCTCGGAGAAATTGCCTCCATGAACATCTCCCACCACATTGCACCCAGCTTATGTTCCCCTGTTATTATGAGCACCCGTACTTCATAGCATGGGTCATAGCTTGTAACTTGTTTAAAATCTTTCCACCTCATCACAGTGTGAGGTTGAGATGTCAGAAACCAATTCCCCCTTTTTATGGCTGTATCCCCAGTGTCTATGATAGTGCCTGGCCTGTAGTAAACTTTTAATATTGGGTAAATGATTAATTACAATAACACTTGTATGTGATTTCACGTTTTGACTTTTTTTCAATTGAGCAGGTTTCATAAACACTCCAGTTATTCCATTTATTATTTATAAAAGATACATAATATTTCATCAAATAAATATGACAAAATATACTTATTTCCCCATTATCTGAGACTGCTATCCATTTTCATTATTAAAATTGCTATAATACAGTTGTTTCTTGTTTTTTTCTAAAGTATAACCTTGAGAAAACTCACAGAGGTAGGGTTTATACAATTACAATTTCTAAATATGTTTCCCCTTGAGATCATCAATTTTTTGTTAGGAAGCATTATAACAAGTTATAGTACCCAAAAATGACTAATCTTAGATGGATTGGCCATGCTTTGAAAACGATACTTACCAAAGAAAATGTACATACTCTATGTGAGCTGCAGGTCCTGCCACAGAAATTTTCCATGTGAGTTATATATTCATTTAATAAGTCACTTTATTGATACTAGCAAATCTAACTTCTTGTAAGTCCTAAGACCATTTCCTGATATAATTTATGTGTGTTAAAATGATAATGACACCAGGATGTCTGCTGGGAAAATATGTTTATATGTAAATATGACATCATATGTCAAACCTAGAGTCAAAAATGTTAATTGATTCATACCAATTAAAAGCAATGAAATGACTTGTTCTTTTAAGTTGTAACCACAACTCATTGCCTTTACTCAGGGAGGCATTATAAAACTGGAATTATCAACATTGTAATTACTTTTCAAAATGATTTCTTTATAAAGAAAAAAAATGCCAGAAACTGAAAAAGGTTTTCCAAATACTTTTTTAAAGAAAAAAAAATGAGTATATTAACTTTGGGGTGGGAATAGACCTGGAACAAAAAGTGGGCAGAGAGTTAGTACTTTGGGAGTCCACAGCATGCTTAAAGCCGGGCAAACAAACTGTGATTCTACTCCTCACAAGAGTCCTGCTTTGGGCAGGGGTGATTGGTGAGTCTGTGAGGGCATGGATTGAGATCAGATCCAGGCCTGTAGCCTCTGAAAAACTAGGGCAGTTCCACACCCACAGCGTATCGGGGCTCTTCTGGGATGGACACAACATGTTCACTGGGTTCCCATAACAGACTCAAGTTCATCCTCAGGACTGAACTCACCCTTCCAGACCTATTTACTTCACTGATGGAGTTCTTTCTCTCCTCCCTCCCTTTTTTCTTTCTTTTTCAGTAAATAAATAAACTTTTTTCCAGAGCCTGCCCTGCCAGACACCCTAGTGGATATAAAGAAGGTTCAACCAAGGCCGCAGGCAGGATGGTTTAGACCTGTTACCTAGATACTCGTGCACTGTAAGCAAACCATGGTTAATGCCAAAGGTGAGGCACAGGTAAATGATTGAGAAAGGCCTCTGATTGACACAGTGAAGCTTTCCACACAGGAGGCATTTTAGACAGCCTAAAGAAAGACGGAATAGAATTTAGCTACACAGAGATGAGGCCTGGAGATTGGAGTTAACACAGGGCATCAAGGGCAAAGAAAATTGATTTCACCTTTAAAGTGCTTTTTGTCTTTCTCCAGTCTTAGGGAAGTGCTTCTTAAACTTTAATGTGTAAATGAATTACCTGGAGAGCTTGTTAAAGTGCAGATTCTGATTCACTAGGTCTGGCAGGAGAGGAGAGTCTGCAATTCTAACAAGATCCTGGGTAATGCTGAAGCTCCCAGTCTGCGAAGTGCACTGTGAATAGCAACGTGGTAGGCTTTAGGTTTCCAAGGTAGGGCGATGGCAGAGGGGAATCAGAGGGCCACCACTGGTTGTGCAGGTCTATTGGGACCGAAGAACTTCTAGGGAGAGAACAGCAGGTGCCTCTCTTACTGTTAGTCTTTTGGGAGCAGTAAGGGACCATCACAGAAGAGAAAGAACTGTCATATGTGATGCAGGAGAGCCTTCCATCTCAGATCGCAGACAGATGGCTTTGGCCCTTCCTTTCTCAACCAGCAGCACAGAAACTCAGGGTGAGATAGTAGCTCTGTGTAGTCACTGACTTGCTTGTGTCCTGACAGAATAAGGGATTCTTTGTTAGCTCAAAGCAGCAGATTTTCTGGATCTTGGTGGAGACAGAGTAATTTTACACTAAAAATAGGTCCTTCAAAAATACTGCCAAAATAAGAGAAGCATTAATTAAGATCACTGTGTCTACCAAGCTCTGAACTTTAATACAACCAACCATGTCTGAGTTAAGGTGGGGTTCCTGCTATAGCAGGGGCTGCGTGGAACAACCTTGGTATGTTTTCCTTTTTCTGCTGGATATCATTCTCTAAGATTTCTAATTCAAGCAACTCCAGAAATAAGGGAAGAAGAGCCATACTTAGCTATTTATGGTCAAAATCCAGAACTAGTCTTTATTAAAAATAAATTCGTGGTACGAAAAACATTTCTTAGTAAATCTTGAGTCATAACTTTATAAACACAAATGATGGGATCTCTAGACTAATAATCTACACACTTTGTCCTTTCCTTTAGAAATATAGGCAGAGACACTGGGACATATGGACAAGAGAAGGTGAAAATGTTTTAAAAAGCACTTTCTATGTACGTACAGTTGCTTTTGTGAAAGAAGAAATGCTATATTCCATCTGTGGAGATAAAATAAGATTGCCAATGGCAAAGGCAGGGCTTCCAGGAAACAGCTCAGATGGGAAATTCAAAACACACTCTGGGTTTCCTCCTTCCATTTTTCTTGAAGTTACCAAGAAGGGTAGTCATCAGTGAAAGTAACAATATTTATTCACAGGCACTGTGCTAAGTATACGACATGTGTGTTCCCTTTTAATCTTCCAATTAAAACCGTAAGTAGATGGCAATATGCGTATTTTAGAGATAAGAAATCTGATATGGAAGTTGTAGAGCTTTCCTAAGATTATAAAGAAGAAGGATTTGGATTCCGTTGGAATTCTGTCAATCCATATCTTTTCTACCACAGTGTGCTGCTTTTAAACACCAGGGTATTTGAGTCTCTTGCTGGGGACAGTTTATTTCTTAATGGCAGCTGTTCTTATCAAATGTTAAGTTACATGGGAGAGGCTATAGGGTTATTGATAGTTTAAATTTAAAGACCTTTAAGATTCTTCCCAACTGGGCAGCTCAGAGGGTAGGGCACCGGCCCCATATACCAAGGGTGGCAGTTCAAACCTGGCCCTGGCCAATCTGCAACAAAAACATAGCTGGGCGTTGTGATAGGCACCTGTGGTCCCAGCTACTTGGGAGGCAGAGGCAAGAGAATCACCTAAGCCCAAGAGCTGGAGGTTTCTGTGAGCTGTGACACCACTGCACTCTACCAAGGGTGACAAAGTGATATTTTTGTCTCTAAAAAAAAAAAAAAAAAAATTCCTCCCAACCTTTACATACACTCTCCACCAAAGTGCTTTTGTACATGCTATTTCCTCTGCCCAAAAGTCTCTTTGCTTTTCTTTTGCCTATTTAACTGTTCCAGATTTATCTTATAGACCTCAGCTTAATCATTATTTCTTCTAAAAAGACTTCCTTTCTTTTGTCCACTATTTCTCATATACGGTTTTAACAGTATGACGGACCTTTGCTTATCAACCTTACCACAGTTTTACATTTATGTGCATGCTCTCAATAACAGATTTCTTACCTCTAAAATGTCTGTGATGATTCACCTGAATGGTGACAGTTGTCATTGTCGCTTGTTGATATGCTCCAACCTCTGTGCTAGGCATTGGGTAAGGTAATTAAAGACCCTCAAGACTTATTCCTAGAAAAAAAAGAAAAAAGACTTGTTCCTGGCACTTAAGGAATTAACATTCTGGAAGAATGTGACGAAGATAGCATAAAGACTATTATAAAACTACGATAGTCTCCTTCTAGTCTACATCTTTTGTAGCTATCTGAAGCAGCCAAAGTAATATAATTTGAGACACAGGAAGAAGCTTGGAAAATAGCAGAAAACCAATACAGGTGAGAAAGAAGAGATGAGAACCGTAGTTTGCCCTGGCTCCCAGAAACGTTCTATCTTAAGGAAAAGGGTAGTGGGCCAAGCCACACCAAATGTAATGTTAATTGTCAATATTTATCCTGGTTCTTAAAAGCATAGAAGAGAAAGAAACCATATGCTTACATAAATAAGGGACAGAATGTTGTACCTTGGCAACTAAGTTGGAAAAGAAGGTGGACCCCAGTTACAAAACAGATAGAATCATAAAGAATAAAGCCACAGACCAATGCTATTGTGTAGGAAACAAAATAAGGTCCCAAGAATACACTCCACTCTGTCTGAATTCTCCACTTCTCCCAGACCCCATCATATCTGTCACTAGAAGTGATAAGTCTCAGTCTGAGTTTACAAAGGTCACAGAGATACAGCAGCCAGGGATCTATCCCAAGCCTCAGGGGGCTCAGTGCTACTACCAGGGCAGCCATTGCAAAAAGCAGAACAAAATTCAAACTTCAAAATCCATAGTTTAAAAGAAAAAGTATGAGCAAAAAATTACAAAATATAGAATGATAGGAAATTAAACGTTCTTATTACTCAATATATTATTTCTATTCCTCACTACCAGAATTCTTCTTCCTATCATTTTTCAAACTCCAAAATTTTATTGTAGAAATATTCTTTTGAGATTAAAATACTCTTAAAATTGCACTTGTTTGGAAAAGTTGATAGTGTCATACACAAGTGTGAATTAATTTGAGTTATTTTACTTAGTTCTAAGTTGTAGCATATGAAAGGAATGCTCTTTTTTTTTCTTTTGAGACAAAGTCTTGCCCTGTTGCCCAAGAGTAGAGTGGCTTCATTGTAGCTCACAGCAACCTTAAACTCCTAGGCTCAAGCAATCCTTCTGCCTCAGTCTCCAGAGAAGCTGGGACTACAGGCAGGCACCAATATATCATCAGAATGAAGAATTTGAAAAGCCTACTAACTACCCTAAGGATTAGGGTTTACAAAATACATATAGACTTTCTAGTTTTGAAGATATACTGTGGGTGACGACACACAAGAGATACCGTTCAAGTAATTATGTTACAATGCCCAATTCCAAATGAAGCTCCCTGTGTCCATGTAAATTCATTCCATTTGTTATTTAGACCGCACTTCCTTCTACAGCCCTTCTAAATCCATGGGTGTTTTAGGTCAAGGTTGACAGTGGGCATTATGAGTTCCAGGGAGCTCTAAGCAAACTCAAGCTCACAAGGAGGATTTTGTCATGGGACCTGGCATCCTTACAACCAAGAGTTAGCTTATGCCACAGAGAAGATGGCTTTTATGTTTTCATTTTTTTTCTCCTGGAATATAATAGCAAGTTAAAAGTCTAACTTGGCATCTAGATGAACTATAAGACTTTTTATTTCATTTCTATCATTTTATGGTTAGACTTTAAGAAACAAAACAAATAAATTTGCTCTCATATACACAGGGTATTTCTATCACTATTTGCAAGAAACAGGCAAAAATCATAATTCTTGGGGAGAGAAACTTGCTTTTCCCTGTGTTGAGCTTTTTTGCACTGAAAAAAAAATTAAAAAAATACAAAACCTTATTTACTAGTACACATTAAAAATATAATTTCAAATTTAAGTAGACAAAACATTTTACTTGTTAAAACTCAGAGTCTCTCCCTTTATAAATGTTTACATCCTGTTCTTGTTCTACTTTATGACCCTAATCATTATTGTGATTTTAAAAAATAATAATTCTTAGGAACTACAGGAGGTGGAACAGAGACACAGCAGATTTTGATGATGGAAATTGCTATTTATTCTGAAAATATTTGTAACTACCTGTTATGTGACAGGTCCTGGGCTAGGTACTTTCTCCTTTCCATGACTTCTAGAAGGTTTCGACACCCAAGCATTTTTATTTTTCTTTGAGAGTTCTGCAAGCTTCAAATGCTTCTCATGTATAACTATTGGTCTGTTCTCCACGGATGCAGCAACTGATTAACTCACCTGCAGGGAGAATCACCCACCATACTGAGTGAGGTGGAGCCCAGGTGTCTGGCTGAGACAGACATACACTGATGGCCTCTCTGTGAGTTAGAGGAAGTGGGAGTCATCTTCACTGGATCACCAATATTGAGAACAGGAAGATGAAAGGGAACAGAAAAAAAAATGAAGGTGGTGAAAAGAGGGGTGACTGGCGATAGAAACTAGTCCAGAAATACCTTATGTCATGGAATTATTGCATTATCCAAAAGCTTATTCCAAAGTTTTTTAAACAGCATCCCAACATACAGTTTGTGAAATTAAAGAAGATAGCTTCTTGAGACAATGTTTGTAAAACAAGAGGACTTCCTCATTTCAATTCAGATTTTATATAGATGATGTATGGATAAGAACTAATGTTTCCAAAGCCCTTAGACTTAACAGTTTTTCTCTGAATTCTCAAAAAAACTTCATGAGAATTGTCTTCTATTTTATAGATGAGAAAGTACAGCTTAGAGGTTGAAATAAAAACAACAGAATTGTTATTTCAAAGATGAGGAAAAGGCAGTTTGCCCATGGAAATCTGCTGGGAAAAGGGCTGAGGATTAGACCAGGATCTTATAGCCCCATCGATTAGCCCCACTACGTGTCTCTCCAGGAATACGCAGAACATATGTGACTTTATCAGGGAAATCGCTCTGATTTTTTCTTTCTTTCTTTTTTGCAGTTTTTGGCTGGAGCTGGGTTTGAACCCACCACCTTGGGCATATGGGGCGGGCGCCTTACTCCTTTGAGCCATAGGCACCACCCCGCTCTGATTTTCATAAAACTACAACACTGACCATGCCCTAGGTATCCCCATTTCTCCCCCCAAACCAGTTTCCTGGGTCTGCTGCCAGGCCCATCTTCCTAGAATTCAGCAGGGATTACTTCACCATCTTCCCCCTAGCATCTTTGCTAGCTCCACACAGCCGAGAAATCAAGTGCAGGCAGATAGACTGGCAATCAGACCCTCTGCCTGAAGCCCCATCCACTACTCAACCCTTGTTCCCACTGCACCATGTTAATTCTTGCCCTTTATAGTCCAACCAACATTTCAACAGGGCCAGACTAGGGGTGAGGTGGAACATAAAATTTAAGGGTTCACCAAAGGACTCAGTAATCAAGGTTAACATTTTAACAAATAAAAATGCCAAAAGTGCATGATGAAAAAAATACCAAAATTTCAAATAAAGACTAAGTCAGTATTAAAGGGTTTTTCCTTTTGCATCACACTCCAAAATACTTTCTAGGGACATCATTACTGATCCTTCAGTGACGCCCCACTCAGTTACCTGTGCTGCTGATCTTTCTCAAAAGTTCGTTCTCACATCCCCTTTCGACATGAGTAACATCCCTCTTCTTGAACACTGGAGCATTTACATGTGCTCTCTACTGTCAGGAAAACCCATTTCCCCTAGAAACTGGTAGCACTTTGAAGGCAGTCTGAATCATCTTGGATCTTTTCCAGCGCCTTTTCAAGCCACAGTGGGCACTCAGCACCTCTTTGCTAAAGGAATGTAGAATCACAGCTCTCAAACCCATGTGTCTGTAGAGCTCGGCCGGAAAGAGACCTAGTCATGTTTTGTTAGATCCAGGGTGCTTGGAAAAGATTGTGTTAGTTATTAATATTTTAAAATAAGGATATTTTACATGAACAAAAAATCTAGCTATCGTTTCTTGAAAAATCAGAAAATCTTGCAAGTCTATGTCCAAGTTCTTGTCTGATAGCAATAGGCATTTACAGCCGAGCAGTGGCCCTGCTTTGAGGCTCTCTCCATCTCAACGCCTACCCAGTTCACTCATTTGCATCGCCAGCCAGGCCCCAGGAGCTCTTGAGTTTGAGACCCTAACTAAGCATAAAGGAATGCGTGCGCCATCTAAAAACTCATCTGCTGGGTCCACTCGTTCTTTCCAGGAGAATAAATGTTTTCTGGTTGTCTTTTCCAAAATAGTCTTACAGAGAGGCTTACAGAAGCAGCCCACCTTTCCAAGCCTACAAACTTCCCACAAGCTGTGAAACTCACATTGGTCTAGACTCACTGACCATTTTCTTCCTGGTCCTTTGCTCAGAACTCCAGTCCCTACGCTGGCCCTGCCCTTTCCCCCTCTCCCGGGCGCCGGGTAGCCTGGGGCGCGTCGCGGCCCCCAGCCGCTGCTCTTTGCCCGGGGCTGGGGCGCTCGGGCTCGCCCACGGCGGCACTGGGCATGCTCAGAGGCAGCCACTGGGGCAGGTTTGCTTCGCGGGCGCTTGCACTCGGTGGCGGGCGGGCGCACGGCTGCAGCTGGAGCTCGGGCGCCCGGAGTTAGAGTTGCCTGGAGTTTCCCCCCCGACCCCTCCCTCTTGCGCGCGGCAGCGGGAGCCCGCGCGGGAGCCGCGAGCGGCGGCGAGCCAGCACCCGGGTCGGCTGAGCCTTGTTCGGAGCCCGGAGCTCCGCGCGGGGCAGCCCCCCGGGGAGGAGCCTAGTCGGCTGGGACGCGTGCCACGCACTGGCACTGCTGGGACACGAGCCAGGCTGCACGGTAGGGCCGGGGCGTGGAGACCCGGGTGGGCGAGGCGGAGGCCAGGCCGGGGCTGGGGGATGTGGTTGCAGCCGCCGTGGCTGTTAGGTAGCCTGGCCCTGTGTCCGATGCGACCGGGCGGGGTAGAGACCCGGCTGCGAGGCTGGAGGAGTAGGCAGAAGCCCAGAAAGATGCTTGCAAGTTGGCGGGTGGCTGGAGAGGGGGCTGCGCGACCCGGCGCAGCTGCTTTGTGCCGGCGGAGAGGGACTCAGGGTCCCTGCTTCGCTCCAAAACTGGGACCCGGTGTGTGGGCAGGATCGGACATGCAGCGGAGCGGAGCAGTTTTCTCCAAGAAAAAGTTGAGGATGAAGCCCTTCTTTCCTCACTGTCCCTGCGGTAGGATGGGTCCAAGGCTGCCTCCTCAAGACCCCTAGTGTGGGGAACTCAGTAGGTCGCTGCGTCCCTAGGCTGAGCTCCCTTACCCCTGGAAGAAACCCCCCGCGAATCACCTCTAGCTTTGGCGTCTTCTAGGAAAATCATTGCTTCCAAAACTGAGGCGGGCTTTTCTGGCGGGCAAGGCTTCCTTACCCAGGGCGCTCAGTACCGGGCAGCGACCCCTGTCCAAACCTCAGAGGTGGTCAAGGGCGCCTGGTTTTGAAATCGCACTGGCGTTGCACACCAGAATCCTCTTTCTCCCTCCCTCTTTCTCTCCCTCCGCCCCAACACACACACACACACACACACACACACACACACACACACACACACACACGGCGGGCAACGTGGCTGGAGTAGGTAGATAGCCAGAATTTCCCCCAAGCCTTTCCTAGGGTTTAACCCCACCCCATTCACCTCCTCAGAGCGCACTACTTGGAGGTGCACAGTTGGAATGACATTGTTTCTTAGGAGAGGGTGCCCAGGGTGTTTCTGCCTTTGCTTCTGGCACCAGGACTTCAAAATGAACCCCTCCCTTTCTAATTTGCTTCCCAAGGGCCTGGGTAGGAAGGGATAGGGTCGGTGGTTCCTCGGGAGCATCCACCTCCTTCCGCCGTCTTCCAAGTCCGGTCCGGGCGACCCCAGGACCCTGGGAGTGGCATTGCGCAGATTGCAAGAGTGTGGAAAATGAGGACGGTTTCTCCTGGCTCCACTTTTCTCACTTCTTGTTTTGAGTTTTGGGGTTTTGCCTGTCCGCTAGTCAGAGCTGCGCTGTCATAACCCTGGGGGTGGAGGAGCTTCAGCAGCGGCAGTTAGCCTCGGAGGCTGCTAGTGGGAACCGGTCCATAAATGATTATGCCCGCTAGAAATATAACTCTCCCTTCCCCCCCCCCCCCCGCCTTTTTGGCTGAACACCTTGGCTGTTGAGTTTGTGTGTTAAGTTCTTAAAGGGACACCCTCACACTACCGGGACATCGGGGCTCACCACTGCGGCTGCAGGTTTTCCTCTGGTGTTTCCTTGGGGGCAGATTGCCAGCTGTGGAGATTACAGGGTGTGGATAGCTGCACGGTAGAGTCAGACAGACCAGAGGTCGAGTTTCAGCTTCACAGCTGATGGACAAATTATTGGCCCCTCTGAACTTTAGTTTTCTCCTCTATCAAATGGGGATAATTGGGGTCTTATCTCCCTCCCTCCATTCCAGATTTGTTGCGAAACTTGGATGAGATAATGGAAATGAAAAGTGCTAAGAAACTTTGAAGCACCATTCAGGTCTGAGGTATTATCTCTGTGCTCGTTACTCAATTATTTGAATTAATCCTTAATTGTAACAAGACAGCTGAGTCTTTTCCCTTCTACTCCGTCCTCCTCATCAAATGGTTTAGTCACTTGAGTCTTTGAAAGTAGCTATTTACCTTTTTTCCTACTGTATATTGAAATTCATCTCTTTTGATTTTAAGTATTAGAGCTCCAGTCCTCAGATTTATCTGAGGGAGGTAGCAATATGTAAATTAGGACATGACCAGGTTGCCTTATCAACGTTCGTGGTCCTGGCCCCCAGAATTGGCACATCAGCAAGGCCTTAGCTTGAGATGCAAGGTTGATGAAGAAGTCAGCAGACGCTGGGAGCTCTGACTTGACCTCTAATAGTGACCTTGAACTGAGGATTCAACCCAAGTTGGGTGAAATCAGTCTATGAGATTAAAAGTCCATCCTAGAGGAAGGCAAGAACAAGTGAGTTTGTCTGTGACACAGTTCCTAAGGGTGTAAGCCCACTCCCAAGCTACCCCAGTTGCTGCGTCTTCCCCAATCCTAGAGCAACAGTAACAGTTCTCAAGTAAGAGATCAGAAACACCTGGGGGGACTTGTTAAACCGCAGATTAGATTCTGCACTGCCAGAGTCTAATTCTCTAGCTCTAAGGGGGAGGTTTAAGCATTTGCATTTCTAACTACAGTAGAACCTCTGTAAGTTGATCACCCAAGGAACTGGTCAACATATGGAGGTGGTCAACATAAGGAACTAGGCCTAATTCATACAAGTGGTGTGTGGACTACCTTATTTCTTTCTTTTGGAGACCTCAGATGTTTGGGCAAAGAAGGTTGCATATAGCTCTGACAGCTTGAATTTTATAGTTGAATCATTTAGGAGCATAAGTCTGAAAAGAATTTGCATTCTTTTCTTCATCTTCTTTGAATGCCTTGGGGGCAGGGGTGTGTGTGTGTGTGTTTAAAGTATACCCCCTTACAAATACACAATGGTGGTTAGATCTGGTAAAGACTTTTTGAAGGAAGGTGACATTGGCAGTGGCTGTGACCCTCTCTCATTCTCTGAGGGGGTGGAAGGCCAGCTTGCAGGGACAGCTGTACAGTGTCAATATGGTGTCCTGTGTAATTTAATTTACTATCAAGTACTATTTTGACTCAACCCAATCTTAAGCTCTTTGTATTCTCCCAAATCCTGTTTCTGTGCTGAGAGCTTGCTATGACTTACTACGACCTAGATTGTGGCCTTGAATTTTAACTGCTATGCATCCAAGAGGCTTTGGGAACCTGCTTGAGTCAGGAGGGTTTCTGAAATAGCATCCTAAGGAAGAAATAAAGTTAAAATAAAGTAGTACCCAAACACACCGGGTGTTGGAGGAGGGCAGTCAGCACTTAGACTGGTGTTGTGCCAAATGGGATCCCAGCTGACCATCATGCTTTATCTAAGCCAAACATTTGTACTTTGTTTTAGTTTTTGTTTTAGTTTTAAAATGATTAGCACTAGAGAAACCTATCAGTAAATCAGAAACCTATTCAAAAACTCAAGTGTACCACTTAATGTTCTAGTAGATAAAACTTCAAGGCCCAAACATGTCTTCCTGACAGCAATCAGGAAGGTGAAGGAATAGCCTTCAGGTTGTCATTCTTAAGATTCGTTAGCTGATTTAAATGTTTTCTCCCACTTAATATAAGTAGGGAACATTTCTATTTTAAAATGCCTTCCCATAACTTGATGTTTATATTTTGGGTGTTACCCCGACTTTTTGCTGCTGGGATTTTTTTCCAGTGTGAGGGAAACCTCTTATCACTGTTGTTCACTTTTCTCGGGACATGATATCTTTATTCCCCTTAATAAGCCTGTTGTGAAATAGTTTTATGACACTTTATTTCTCATTGGTCATCAAGGCTGTTTTTACTGGGTCATGAAGAGTCAAGGCAATTCCTAGAACACTGTTCTCAGAATTCCTAGAGGGTGCTTTTAAACTAAAACCCTGGTTAAACTGGACTAGCTGAGTTCTAAAATACATTTTTTCCCCCAATTTCACAAACCCACATGGATCTTAAAAACTATGAACACATTTAACATATGGTTTCTTTTTCTTTATTTCTCTATAACCTTGGCTTGTTAATAGAGTGTCTACCAATTGATGGCATCCTGAAACAAAACAACTTTAGTTTCTTGCCCCAGTAGAAGGTATGGTTTCTACTCCATGCTGCCAGCTGATAGAATTGAGTGGCAATTAAAGAAAAAATAAGAATGGAATGGCAATTGAATTAGCTCAGCAGCTCCACAGTACGTGGAAGAATGCTGTTGGTGTGGATGTTAATAGGTGTGCTCTTAGGACAAATCGATTTGGAAAGCACTGCTTATTATTTTTTTCCTCTTACAGAGATTCTCAACATGTGCATCATTATATCAAAGACCCTGAGACGCATGATAGTTAGCAGTATCAACAACAACAACTTGTTTATATTTATTCAAGTCAGTGCTTCTCAGAACACTGAACGTTTTTAGTGTTACATATGTATGTTTCAGGACTCCATTATTAAATTAGTACATTCCGACAATTCTAATACAGGCAGTCCCTGGGTTATGAATGAGATAGGTTCTGTAGGTTTTTTTAATAACATAATGTTTATGATTTATTTATGTACTAGGCAAGGGAGGCTGCTTCATAACAGAATCACAGACTGATTGGCCAATTTAGGGGTAGACCAGAGGCTGTAGGCCATGCCCCAAAGTAACGTAGTTTAGTAGGAGGAATACAAGTAGACAAATTTCATTTTAATAACTGTGTAATTAAATACTGTAAAAGATACAAAACAAAACATCAAATCTGAAGGAGGACTGGGAAAGTTTTCAAGAGGAAAGATGATCTTGTCAAAGGTCATTTAGTGGCAGATGTGATGTCAGTCTGCTGTGAAAAGACACTGGCCAAAGCATCGTTCATCAATGTAGAAGATTCTTAAGACATTGGCTCTGGAGCCAGATAACTGGTTCAAATCTGATACCTTAGAGCTGTGTGATCCTGAGAAATTATATATCCTTTGTGCCTTGATTTCCCATTTCAACAATGTCATTCTCTTTTTGTAGGACATCTAATGATATAATCAACCAACAACTTCTCAAAGTAAAAAACTTTGTGCTGATTCAGATGTCTTGTCATGGAACTCAGACATTTTAACCAAGAAGGTACAAAATTGGTTGAAGAATCTGTGAAAAAATATGATAAACTGAGTAGCAACCTAGAAAAATTATCTCAAGAGACTGATCAAAGATGTGAGTCTCTGAATACAAGCACAATTTGTTTTTCTGAACATTGGGTATCTTGTTTAAATAAAAGGGAACAAGAACTCCAGGGTTCTGTAGGTTCGTTGTTATGTTGAATCTGTAAGTTGGAACAGTTACATTTACCTATTATCTGTAATAGCCCCCATTTGTAAGTGCGGATGTTTGTAACTTGGGGACTGTCCGTATGTTGTTTAATAGCATCTATGGGTGGGGTGGTTTCACCTAGTGTAATCTCTAAAGTACAGGGCCATTCATTAAATATAGATATTAATTGATGAACATACTCTGTAAAGTGATTGCTGGTTTTTTATTTCACCATAGAGAGGTACATTTTAAGCAGTGATGGCTAAGAAAAGCTCATGGAGGTGAGGCCAGGCACGGTGGCTCACCACTATAATCCTAACACTCTGGGAGGCTGAACGCCTGAACAAAAGTAAAGAGACCTGTCTCTAGTAAAATAGAAAAACTAGCCAGGTGTTGTGGGAGACACCTGTAGTCCCAGGTATTTGGGAGGCTGAGGCAAGAGGATCACTTGAACCCAAGAGTTTGAGGTTTTGTGAGCTGTGACACCATAGCACTCTACCCAGGGTGATAGATTGGCCCTATATGCCAGAGGTGGCAGGTTCAAACCCAGCCCCAGCCAAAAACTGCAAAACCCCCCCCCCAAAAAACAAAGGAAATCTCCATGAAAGAGCTGCATTGTGCTAATGTAAATGGTGGGTAGCATTTTAGATTGGGGCATAATGAAGCAGAAATGCAAAGACTTGTTTTTGTGCCTACAGGCAAATAATTTTCCACACATGCAAGAAAAAAGATCGTGCCTAGCATGGTGTGGTGAATCTGTGGTGGTGGCCAAATCACCCATTCAGATCTATATTCATTCTGTAAATTCACTGAAGTAGCAGGTCATTTCTAGTGTGAAAGGAGAAGGAGTTGAAGGTTAGCAGGGGTGGAGGCACAGCTCTCAGAATGGAAGCAAGGGGGCGTGCATGGGACAGAACTTGGGAACAGTAGTACTCCTAAAAGTATTCCTTAGTCATTAGGCAAAAGCAAATCAAAACTACACTGAGATACCACTTCACACCCACTCGATGGCTAGGGCCAAAAAGACCAGTGATAACAAGTGGATGACGTGGAGAAATTGGAACCTTTCCTTGTACATGAGTCTGCTGACAAGAATGTAAAATGGAGCAGCCTCTTGGGAAAACAGTTTGGCAATTCCTGAGAATGTTAAATTTTGTCTACCTAATGGTCAGTTCCATTCCTGGGTATATACCCAAGACAACTGAGAACATACCCATTCATACACTTGTATATGAATATTCACAGCAGCCTTGTTCTGAAGAGCCCTAAAGTAGAAACTGCCCAAATGTTCATCGGCTGACACATGGGTAAGCAAAATGTGGTATATCCATACGCTGGAAAACCATTCAGCCATAAAAAGAAGTGAAGTTTTGATTCATGCAGCAATGTTGACAGGTCTTGAAAACATGCTATGTGCAAAGAAGTCAGACACAAGAGGCCACATACTGTGATTCCACTGTGAAATGTCAAAAACAGGAAAATCTGTAGTGACAGAAGTAGATTAGTGATTTCTAGGGACTGGGGAGAAGGGGAAATGGGGAGTAATGGGGTTTCTTTTAGGGGTGATGAAAATGTTCAGGAAACTAAATTATGGTGATGGATGCACAACTTTGTGAATATACCAAAAACTTCAGAAGGGTGAATTTGATGGTGTGTGAATTACAGCTTAGTAGTAAAACAAAGGAAGAGGAGAAGGGGGAAGCGGGAGGCATCTGGGACCAGAGGAGCAGGGAGGGTAGTAAGCAGGGGTTAGGTTTCAGTTTCAGGTCAAATTTTCAGCTACTATGACAAAAGAAGCTGAATTATTCTTTTCTTCTTGTTTGTCTTTGCATCTTCTAGGACTATCTTATTGCTCTCCCATCCAGAAAGCCTTTCTCTGAGTTAAAAGGGTTTTGTTTCAAGTTGCTCCTGAGTCGGTGGGACGGTTGTAATGGCAAATGCTTTGTGACCTTTAAATTTGAGTGTGTTTATGGATTTCCCTCTGGAGACGTGTTCCATAGTTAGGCTCCTGGCTGTGGCCCACCAGAGGGCATGCTGACTGTACCGCTGCTGTTTAGCATCTCCCTGAAGATTGAACCGTGCCAGGCATTTTAGTGTCATCTTCTAACCTGTTCGTGGAACTCTGTCAAAAGTGCTCCCTTCCCCCTTTTAAAAAAATCTGACTTGTATCCAGACAGGATCTGTGTGTTATTTGGCATTACATGGACACTGACATATTCAGATCCAAGAGTTGTGATAATAAATGCGGTTTAACCCACTGGGGCTGAGGCATTTGAGCCCTGGGTAGAGACGCTGTCTTTACGGTGTGTGTAGCTGTGCTTCTCAGATGCGTGTTCGGGAAGCACTTGCCATCTTGTCAGAACGTGGATTCTGATTCACTGGGCCTGTGATGGGCTCTGGTATTCTGTGGCTCTAACGAGGTCCCTCAAGGTGGACACTGCTGTTCTGTGGATCACACTTGGAATAGAGACGATGGCTTTGGAACAGGGCAGACTTGGATGTGAAACATGGCTTCATAATCACTGTGCTATGGCCCCTTGGACAGGGTAAGTCACATCTGAGCCACAGGCCCTTATCTGTAAGGTCAGAGTTAGACTGGATGGTGGCATTGAAAGGTGCCTAGTGTGATGTGCCTGGAGTGTGAAATGTTATTTGCCTTCTGCCCATAGGGGCCAAGAATTCTATGGTGAGGATTAAAGAACAAAATGTATGGAAGAAAGCCAAGGGGACAGTGGTTCTCAACCTTCCTAATGCTGTGATGTATTTTCATTGTTACAAAGGGGAAGAGCTTTTTGATTGTTACAAAGGGTAAGGTTGATGTGGGAAGAGAATGGAGGAGACATGGTGTGAATCCTAGTTCTCAGGACAAAATTAATTTGCTTATTAATTTTCAAATTACCATAGTTTTGGTAAGGTCTCTAGGCTAGTCTCAGCTGAGTCTGTATTATTTTTGGTCAGCAGTTGGATCTCTCCTCTGCTGTCAGGGAGTCAGTTTCTTTTTGACCCTGAAGTTATCCGTGAGCTTCTCAGTGGGTGCTACCCAGTTCCTTGGAGTGGTGAGACCTGCCCCCCTTTGCCTAGCTGCTTTTCATCCTCCCTTTTTGACATTTATCTCATATGAAAGCCAGAGAAAATAAAGGGGCCTAAAATGCAAATCTTTGAACTTCATTAGCAGCACTTGATAAAGTTTCCAGGGATGAAGTTGAAATATTTGCTTAATTGTTGACTTCAGAAAATCTGGGCCTCTTATTAGCTTGCCTTCCATGAATCTATTAACTCTGGAAAGATTACATTGAATTAGATTAATGGGGAGCAATTGATGAGGAATAATTGGGAACTAAAAGCTGACATTGACTTGATTCTCCCACCTGAAGCCTGTGCCACTTGCCCTCATGAGCCACAGCTTCCTCTGTCACTATTTGGCCCGAGTTCTCATGCTACTGGCCTCCCTTCCTGATGTGGTTGGCTTGTGGGCATGGTGGGCTCTAAGACCATGCACCCTTACTATGCAGTGCCGGTTTCCACTGTGTCCCCATAGGTCACCCAAGGTGAGTTGGTGGTGGTTAACTTTTGTTCTGTTTCTGTCTCCTGTATCTTTTGAAGTGGAAGGAAATAAGGGATTGTGTTTACATTTCAATTAAGTCGACATATCCTTTTAAATTTCTCCTGGGAAACATTATATACAGATAGTTTTCAAGACTTAAACTAACAAAGCCACAAGTGCAATAAATCAAACTAGTTTCCAGTCTTCATATCTACACTTTCATCGCTTTCCTAAGACTAGTAATTCTACCCTGTGAGAACCCTGTTCCTTCTTGTTTGACTCTTTCATGAATTTGGGAGGTTTGAGTCTTTTAATACTAGTGATTTCAAAGAAAAGAAGATTGTTTGCTTTGTTATAATGCCGGGATGCTGACCCAACATCAGATAATCAAAGGTAAGGTATTTGGATTGAAGCCTAATATGTTAGGCTTTACTGGGAATTACTGACCTTTGAGAAGGTGGAGGTGTTATTTAAAAGTGAGAAGAATTATCTGATTGCTTTGCAGGTGAATTTGTGTGCTACAGTCCCATCACCTTCCATAACCAACTAAACTTGGTCACATAGGGTGTATATAGTGAGCTGTTCTTTGTTTCAAGATTGCATAGAAAATGTTTATCTCGTGCAGTGTTAACTGAAAGCCAGAAGTACCTACTAGTTGAAAAGTTAATATTATTCTTGAAGAATTTAATGTACCCTATCATTAAATAGCAATAAGGAAGCTGTCCTGTGGCTAAGAAGAAGCTGGGAGTATAAAGCTGGGTGTTCCTGAAGTAAGTCCTTTTGAAATTAAATCCTTATACAATGATAACAATAATTAAAAACTCTACCTTGAAGATCCGAAGTTGATATCTATATAAAGAGCTTCAAAGCTAATAAAGTGGAGATTTCTCCCAGTTTCCACTACTGAGAAATGAGACATCCAGATCCTTTGCTGATATTTCCATCCACATACCCACCGGTCTATCTTCTAGTTGATTTTTAAACATGGAACAAGGGATTCTAAACCCAGATATCTTCTTTAGCCTTTGCTCTTGAACTTTGTTCTCTAGATTGTGAACTCCTTCCTCAGGACACCAATCATGCATGTTTGGAATACAGTAAAGAACCAATAAAAATATGTTGAGCTGAACAGATGCTTTTCTAATGGGATTCCCCTTCACTATCTAGTCTGAGGTTTTGGGGGGTTTTTTTGGTCAGAAAGAAACCAACTCCATCGACAAAAATAATACATTTTTATTTGACATTTACCTAGAGATTGTTGTATGCTAACACTGTACACTGTTCTAAGCACTTTATTGATTCCATTAATCCTCACAACAATGAGAGGTAGATACTGTCCATTATGCTTATTTTATAGCTGACCAGACTGAGGTGGAGAGAGGTGAAGTAGCTTCTGTAAGGCCCCACAGTAGTATGTAGCAGCTTCAGCAGACTCCCCTTTTGTCCCTGCTTCAGCTCTCAAATGTTACCTTCCTGCCCTTTGCAGAATTGCAGAGAAATGAGACCACATATGGCTTTCCATCTCGTGTCCCCTCCCTCCTTTGTGCCCACTGCCAAGTTCCAGGAAAATGTGACTAGAGTTTATAAAATAGAGTACGAAGTCTAGGACTGTGGTCCATTCATATGGGCCCAGGTTTGGGAAGAGGCCTGTCACAGGGGTTGTTTAGTTAATCCTAGGCTCCTGAGGCTATCAGGTAACACATGTGACCTAGGCCAGTGCCTGTCAAACCTTTGTACGTGTGATCACCTGGTGTCCTGTTGAGTTGTGGATTCTGATTCGCTGTGTCTTGAGGGGACAAGGAGGGTTTAGGAGTCTGCGTTTCTAACAGGCTTCCAGGAAATGAAGGAGGGTAGTCCTTGGACTAAAGCTGCAAAGGAACTGAATCCATGTGGGGCCGAGCCTGGAATTCCAGGCACCTTATAGCCTGAATAGGGCCTAATTCCTAACCTGGGACCACGAGAGCCATAAGACACCCAGAGAAACTTTGAATTGCACGAAGAGAATCGGAAAGCAGCTCAAGACAGAATGAGAGGAAACGGAGAGCACCGAAAGCTTGATGTCTCCAAAGTGAAAAGTGTGTGCTTCATTTCACATGAGCCGAGAAGCTCTCTGCTCTTGATCTAAAGCTTAAGATAGAGCAGCTCTGGTGCTACAACTGTGGGAATGAAAAGTAAGATGACTTCCTATTTGAGTTGAAAATGAAATTTCATAAGGAACCTGTGCTACTGACCCCCCACATTCTTGAAACTCACCCCCAAGGCTCCTTACACTTCCTCAGGCTCCTCAAGTTCTCCCTGCCATTCAACTCTCTGCTGTGGTATGTGATGATGACAAGGAATAAATGTGGGGGTACCTGTTTATAGTTAGAGTACTCTTGGGGTGTCTCATTTGATTCTTATACTTGATAATTCAATTTTTTTAACAGACTGTTGACCAGTAGAGTCAAACTCCCTCAGAATCACACGCTCACAAGCTAAAGAGTTGGGAACAGGTCTGAAGGTGGAACATGACGTGGTGTTGCTCATTCTTTACCCCAGGACTGACTGCTTAAATACATTTATCCCTGCTGACCATTTCAGTGGTGCTCCCTTCTTTGACCTTGCACAAGAAGAGAAATCTAGATGTGTCTGATTTCTTGAAAAAATAATTTTATTGAAATAATATAAACACAGAAACAAGTACATATTTTGTGGGTGCAGTTTAGTGAATTTCCATGTAAGAAGCACATGCATTTAATCTTAACAGATATCAAGCGAGAAAGCGAACCTGGTATCCCCACACCTGCCCTCGTGCCCCCAGCCAGCTGCTTCTCTTTGGCAGCCACTGTACTGACTTCTCATAGTTTGGTATTAACTATAGGTGGCTTTTTGTTTTTTAAAAATTTGTATTTAATTTACAAAATTGTATATGTTATCATGTACAACAAGATCTGTTGATATATACACATACACCCATGGAATTACCAAGTCGAATTAACATATGCATATACTACTCATATATCTATCATTTAATTGTGGCTAGAAGACTTAAAATCTACTTCCTTCATAATTTTTAAGTATGCAATGCATTATTATGTGTGTTAACCAGAATCACAATGTTGTGACTTACTCCTCCCTATTTCACTGGAATTTTGTATCTTTTTACTGTCTCCCCAGTTTCCCTACCCCCAGCCCCTTGTTACCACCATTCTACTGCTGCTTCTATGTGGATTCGTATGTCTGACTACTTTCCCTTGATTTTGTTTCTGAGATCCAGCCACACTTTATTTATTTATTTATTTTTTTTGTAAGACAGAATTTATTCACAGAAAAGAAAGAAAAGAATACAGAAAACATTAAGGCATCTGTTAGAGGGAGAAAATTCTAGTGGG
>CAUYON010105546.1:0-77308 GCA_963573935.1 Arctocebus calabarensis
CTTGATCACTATATAAAGACATTAATACTCTACCTTTAATAAGTTTCGCCAGTACCCTGCTAAGATGCACCGTAGGTGTGTTCCCACTAATTGCCCTCCCTCTACCCATCCTCCCCCCACCTCTCCCCTCCCTTTCCCCTAATTATAGCACTGGTTTTTTTTCTTGTAGAAGAAACATTATATATATTAAACAACATGGGTCTGCACTTTGGATTTCTGTACTAGTCCCTTTTTATAAGGGACTTGAATAATCATCAATTCTTCCTTTCATATATTAAGTACCTATTAAGCACTGGGAATTGTATTAGCGGCAAACAATGTGCACATGAATAAAATTTAGACCATAATGAGGGAAGCCATTTTAAGAAACTACAAACAAAATATTAACAAATGAATATAGATGCAATGTAATTACCAGGGGGGAAGGACCGCATGGACAATGGAAGGGAACTACTTGACATTGCCTCTTCAGCCAAGAACTCTATAATGCATTAGTTTCACAGAGGCTTGAAGAAGTAGGCTAGAAGTATAAGGTAATAAAAGGATAATACTCCAAAGGTGAAAAAAGAAGCACTTAAAAAAGTCTGCTTAGAAAAAGTCTATGTGTTCAAAAAATTGAGCTATCCATTTATGGGCACATGAATGGATGAATTAACTGTGGCATATGTATGTCATGGAATACTATTCAGCTATAAAAAGATTGTGATTTAGCATCTTTTGCAAAAACTTTGATGTAATTGGAGACCATTCCCCTAAGTTAAGTAGCTCAATAATGGAAAAGCAAATACCACACAATACTAAATTGGAACAAGTTGATTTGCTCTGAAGTACATATGTAGAAGCAAAGCTCAAAGGAAATTAAGTAAGTGGGAGATGAGCAGAGGAGCAGGGTAAATTCACAGCTAACTGGTTCAATGCCTATATTCTAGGTGAAGGGCATGCTTATAATTTTGACTTAAAATGTACAAAGCCAGTTATGTAAATATAACGTGTGTACCTTGGTAATATTCTGAAATTTAAAAAAGTATCAAACTAAGAAAATGAATGTGCTGGATTATTTAGTCTACATTTCAAAAATAATGAAGCTAGATGGTTCAGCATAATTATATGAATTAATGCAGAAAGTATGCTGGAAGATGGATACTGACCCATACCAAAGCAATATGAAGCAATGATCCACTACAAACTAGATTAGGGGAAATGTCAAGACAGTTATTCACAGGTTCAAAGTCAAGACTGTTTTCTAAAGGTTATGGACAATTAAAGCCCTCTTCTATGAACTTCATTTAATTACTAAGCACTGAATTTATATGGCCCTGTTTCACCTGTACAACTGCTTTTTATAACAGTGTGTATCTCAGTGGAGATTGTTTTTCTTTTCATATTCTGAAAAATAAAGTCAGGCTTTGATAATGACTTCAAACATAGAATATATGCATGAAGAGAGGAAAACAATAGTTAAAAATGCTAAAAGCCTATTGGATAGTATATGTCATTCTTATGCTTTCTGTATTTATATTATCTTGCCTGATAATTTTTTAATTAAACCATTAATGTATTTCTAATAGTTCTTGTTTGTGTTTCTCAGTAGAATTTAGATATTTATTCTTTTATGGTTCTCAATAATATTGAAAGATTTTCAGTTACAAAGTTAGGAAATATAAAATGAATCAGTGAGCTAAATTATGTTATAGAATTTGTAATAATAATGGTTATTTTTCTTCCAGCAGCCAGTGTGAGCCTCTGGCTATCATATCTTTGCTCACAGGGAAGGTTCATAATGTCTTTTCAATGAAGTACAAAGCTCTTCAGGATCCATCCTTCTCCCTTATCTTTCAGAGCTTGTTTTCCACTCTGCTTCATGCTCACTGCACTCTCTGCAGACTGATCACCTGCCTATCATCTGCCTGTGTTTGGACTCCACCTGTACTTCCACCTCAAGGCATTCACTTTGCTATCTCAGTCTGTGGTGCTCACCCTCCAGATGGCCACCTGGCTCCCTTATACTCAACCACCAAGTTTCTTCTCAGACGACCCCTTATCACAGAAACCTTCCCTGAGCACACATATAAACCCATCAGCCTCTGTTCCCCCACCTAGTAGCCCTTGCCATATACTATTTTTCTTATTTTAAATTATTTTTCTATAATACTTTTCACATGGCATATGCATATATTAATTTGTTAATTTCTTTTATCTACAATCTTCCTATAGGAATAGGAATTTTTCTGTATTTCCATGCTTTATGTCTCCTGTGTATGTAAAAATTCTAACAAGCTGTAATTAGTGACGTATTTGTTAAACCAATGGATTAATCTGGCACTTTACCAACATGGTGTTTCACTGGTTCTTTTTGAGTTATTTATAATTAATGTATGAAAAATACACTTGAGTTTATGATACTCAGAAAAAAAGTCACAAATTAGAGAAAATTCTCCAGTTTTAAAAATTAATATATATATATATCATCTCGCCTTGTTATCTTCTTTGTAATAAGAACACTTGAAATTTCCTAAGGAAGTAAATTTAGGAAAATTTTCTAAAATAATTCCTAAAGAAATTTTTACTTTCTTAGAAAATTTCAATCACATAATACATTACTTTGACCATAGTCATTGTTCTATACATTAGATATCTAGAACTTATTAATTTTATAACCAAAAATGTGTACCTTTTCATCAATATCTCCTCTTTTCTCCTATTTCCCAGTCTCTGGGTAACCACTGTACGACTCCTTATTACTAAGAGTCTGATTGTTTTTGTTTTTGTTTTTAGATTTCACATCTAAACATGATCATGTAGTATCTGTCTTTCTGTGCCTGGTTTATTTTATATAGCATATTGTCCCCCAAGTTCATCCACATTACTGTAAATGGCAGGGTTTCCTCTTTTTTAAAAATGAAAGAGTATCCTCTTGTGTGTATGTATATATATTTATATATGGATGTGTCTGTGTATATATATTATGATATATAAATATATATGGATGTGTTTATATATTAATAATCATATATCATTTATATATGTTCTGTATCCATCCATTTGTTATAGGACCTTGGTGGTTTCCATGTCTTATCTACAGTGAGCATTGAAGTGCAAATATTTCTTGGTATTTCTTTGAGGTGTACAAAGAATCCGTTCACTCCACTTCTTCTCTAATACTTGCTGTATGTTGAATTTTTCCTAAGAGGTATTCTGATGGGTGTAAAGAGATATTTTATTATGGTTTTGATTTTTATTCTAGTGATGATTAATAATATTGATCACTTTTTTATATATCTTTTGGCCATTTGTATGCCTTTGCTGGTCCTTTTAAAAAATGATGTAGTAGTATACTTCAGGAGAATTTCAAATATCTATATTTGAAGTATAGATATACATGTATTTATTAGGTTTAATTCATATAAAGTATTTTTATAATTATCAAAGTTGAATGTATTTTATACAATAAAGTTAAATCACAGAGCTTTTTATTAAAGAAGAGTTATTATAACAGGGCTATTGATGAATAGACTAGCTTTTGGATAATTTAATGAAAGGAGAGACGGTACCCCCAATTTTCTCAGTTTATTGATCCTCTGACCTTTGACCTGAAGCCTCTTCCTTTGATAATAGGAGAAGCTGAGGATGTTTTACAACCCAGGTAAAGAGTACTCGCTCATATTTCTCCAACACTTAAGTCCTACGTGAAATCGATATCCCTTTTTTCATCGCTTTTCAGGTTTCATGTTTCTTGGCTTTATTGATGTAATTTTAGTATCTTCTTTCCTAAACCATATGTTTATTTTTTCAGTCTAAGGAACAAAGTGTAAAGTTCAAGTTTTTAAATAATATTTATTTGCTGCGTAGTGTAGATCAACAACTGGAACTAGTCTAAAGCTAAGCAGAAGTGTAGATAACAATGAAAGGAAGTTGTTAGAGTCCACCTCCAAAGCTGTGGGTGAAGTGTCAGTCTCTTACCAGGGCAGACTGAGATTCTAAACAATGGTCTATAAACATGTTGTCTTTTATTTAACAATAAAACAATATAACTTAATGATTTCTACCTGTATATTATTCCAAAATTTAAAAATGTTCTTGAGTATTAGCAAAGGCAAGCTGTGGTCTTAAAAAAGTCAAAGGGAAAATTATTCTAACCATGCTTTTTTGTCTCCAATTAATATGTTGTTCTCCATGATGTTGGTGATTAAAATGGAAAAAAAAAGGAGTATAAGTTAAAGAATTGTGATAAAGATTAAATAAGGTTAAATAACCTACAATGTAATATTGATACGCTTCTTGTTCTTTCTTTGCGCCAAACCACATGGTGAGCTATTATCTCATAAATAGGAAATAAATTCCCACATTTCAGGTATATTTACTGAGCCCTCCTGTGACATCTCTGTTTTAGAAGAATTACACAGCAGATCCCTTACAGTAAGTTCTCTTTTATAAGTGTGGCTGACACTGCTCTGCCCACCACTATCTTCAAAGGATCCTTAGATATTGGTTCTGAACCCCTGGTTAGTAAGAAATACAAGGAGGAGTGGGGGGAGGGAAGTAAAAATAGTACTTTTCTCAAATGAGAAGAGGCTGGATGATTTAAGTGCAATTAAGTCATATGCTTGCCCATGTTCTTTGCTTAATCTTTCGGCATATGACTTACATAAAACAAAATTACTTATGCTGGACTAAAATGTGTCTTCATCCATGAAAAGAGCAAATTGTCTACATTCGATGCAACAATTTAAAAAATGGAGGAAGTTAATCACCAAATTAAGTACATGATTAGTTTTCATTTTCATTGTGCAGAATCATCAAGGCTCTTAGGATATGTGACTGATCATTTACGCCAATCAAAATTAGATGGGCTTTGGAATTGAAAATTATAAAGGCAGAGTACATAATATATTGGGGTAAAATTTTCTTAGCTGATTATAATAGTCCACTAAAATATGATTTAGAAATATATGTTTTGACCATGTGACCATAATTCTTTATTTTGAGTATGTATGTAATTCTGTAATAGTTATCGTTAATAAAACTAACAATCAATTTACATTTGACACATACATATACATGATAATATTTTAAACCTATTACACATTATTTGATGTAAAGCAACTCTAGTTTCTATGTGTAAAAAAATAAAGAAAAACAAATGCTGCTATCAAAGGAAGATATCTCATGGTGCTTCTGTAAAAGTATTCACTTTTCAAATATTTCAGATTTGAAAGCATTTCTCGTGTGTTGATAGACTGCAATACTAACCTGTTTGGGGTTAAAACTGCCATACTCTGCAATTCATCAAAAAGAAAAATATATATAAAAAATTAGTTTATAGTTCTATCAACAATTAAAACTGATGAAATAGTTTAATGTCCAGGGATGTGAAATTTGTGATTTTATTTACAGGAAATTTTATTAGAATATACACACATGAAGAATTACAGAAAATTCATCATTGGGTCCAGATATTGTAGAATCAGATTTTCTGTTTTGACTTGTTTTTGTGAAGTGCAAAGTGCTGTCAGAGCCCATGGTGACACATGCTGTACTTTGCTGTCACAGACTTCTTATTTCGTTCCCTTCCTGGGAACTGCAGGTGAGTGAATCTCACAAAAAGCTCTAAGTTTTAATTTATATTTTCTTTCTATTTTACTTGTGTTACCCTGACATATACAAAAAATTAATTACTATAATTATTAAATACCAAGTTTGAACAAAATAGTTTGCATTAATGTCTGCATATAATTGACATAAATAATGATTCTACAAACTTTTTTCTATTGAATGGTGCTTAAATGGTTGGATTACCCTAATGTTTTCGTATACATGTACACACGCATGTAACACGTAGAGTATTCCTACCATCAATTCCATTTTCAAGCCTTCCTTATCTCAGTAAATGGCGCTGTGATTTAATTGCTAAGGCAAAGAAACAGAAGTCAGCAAACAAAAAGTAGACACTACACTAAATCCTCAATTTCTCTCATCTTCCACAGTCAACATTAACTTGTCCTATAATTTGTACCCTAAAGTATATTTGAAATCATTTTATATTTTTACTATCTTGATTATCAATGTCCTAGTTCAAAACATTATCACTGCACTTATGCAGAAGGACCTTGTCAGGTCTCAGTACTCAGGTTATAGAATACATTAAAATAAAAATGTATCTGGGGCGACGCCTCTGGCTCATTGAGTAGTGCGCTGGCCCCATATACTGAAGGTGGCGGGTTCAAACCCCACCTCGGCTGAACTGCAAAACAGAAAAATAGCCCAGCGTTGTGGTGAGCACCTGTACTCCCAGCTACTGGGGGGAGGCTGAGGCAAGAGAATCGCTTAAGCCTAAGAGCTGGAGGTTGCTGTGAGCTGTGTGACGCCATGGCACTCTACTGAGGGAGACAAGGTGAGACTCTGTCTCTACAAAAAAAAAAAAAGTATCTGCCTTACTATTTAAAATTTGAATATCATCTGAGTTAGATATTAGATAATTAAAGAGTAAACTCTAATTTTCATAATCCTCATTTGCAATAGAGGAAGTCTCAAACATGTAAGGTATAATGCTTTAGGAAAAAAATACTGTTAGTTGATGAAATTTTAAATTACTTGGATTTATTAAATCCTGAAAATTATGAAGGATATGGACAAATGATGGTGTTTATTTAACAACTCTGAATTTCAAATATTTACCTATTAAATATTTGTATGTCCACTGACTTGACATGCATTTTAATTACATTCCACATTGTGGTTCTCACCTTTTGCTGTCTTCTTAACCAAAATAGTCATGTTCAAATCAGTACCAAGTCTAACCAGAGCAAGGGATCTCTGCCAATTATCAGAGGAAATATTATCAATATTCCCGTTAAACTTCCTTTAGACCTCCTAAGAGCATACTGATTATGGGGAAATATTTTTTAAGTAGGATTCATATGCTCCACATAGAAATGAGAATTATATTTGCAATTTTGAGTAACTGCCCTGAGGAACCTTTGTAGTCAACCTGCTGGCTAAAAGTCTGCAACAGAAAGGGTATTGAAAATAAGATTAAAAGAAGCTTCATGTGTGAGAGATGTAGTTAGAAGTTAACTAATTCCCTTGGTTTTCAAAAGGTCAGTCACACAGTGGGTAAACAATGAAAGTTAAAATAATTGGTTATCACTATTGCCAAAGTATAGTAAAGCTGGATCGCTCTCTGTGTGAGAAGAATATCCTGGAGCTTAGTTTAAAGGATCTTCAGGTTTTCTGAAGGCTAGAAGTCTCTTTCCTTAATAACTTTGCCATGCTGGAGCGTCGGTAAATATATGCAAATAAACAGAATTGAAGTATGAGTTTGCATCAAGCAAAATTCCAAAAGTATTTGCAAATATAAAAATCTTTCTAAATTTTACAAGGACAAAAAAATCAATACTATGTAGCAGACATTTTGATTGCTTCTTCATTTTATCTTTCCTTTGCCCCACACCTCTTATTCTGGCAAAACCTCTATCTTGTTCAGAGGTTTGTCCTACATCTGCCACAATTTCCTACATGCCCAGCCCTAACTTCATTAAGAGATGCACCATTATTTTTCAACCTGACTCAAAATTGTAATGACTTGACTGCTTTTAAAAATGAATAATGCCTCGGTCCTCTCATGAGAGATTCTGATTTAATTATTTTGAGCAGGGTAACAAGTATTTTTACTGAAAAACTTCCATGTGATTCTGCAATGTAGCCAGGATTAACAACCAAAAACCTAGAGAATGTTATCATGGAAATGTTATTTCTTTGTCAGTGACTGGCTTAGTTAGAGGTACATGACCAATTTCTAGTCAATGAGCTATGAGAAGAAATGGGATTCTGGGGAGTATCTTTCTTGTTTTGAGAAAAAACATAGGAATAATGAGTTCATTTAAAGTCACCAAATGTTACCAAGGCAACAATATTGTGATCAGAAAGTGAGCAAGTATGAGAGAAATCATCACAAAGCAAATTAAAGTAGAAAAATGGAAAGAACTTGATCCTTGAGGCCAAAATGAAGCAACTCTAGACTTAACTAGACACTTAGACTTCTGTGGGTGGCGAATCACTTTCTTCCTGCTTAAGTCACTACTAGCAGCATATTTTTGTTAATCTAAGTGTATAATAAAATACCAATAATTTATTAGATCCTTAAAAGAATAAAGCTTACAGGTCTTCAATCACTCAATAATTATTTCTTGAGCTCCTACTATTCTGTGCCAAGAACTATTTTGATCACTGAGTATACAGTGGAGAATAAAATACAACAGAGAACTTTGTTCTTATGGACTTTACTTTCTAGTGAGGGGAATAATGATTGTGATAAATAATTAAAGTATATTACTTGATAGACAAGGATAAGTAAGAAAAAGGAAATCCAAGCGCACCAGGGCATAGGATATGCTGAACGGGTTAGATTCCTTGGTAGAAGTGCCCACCGACTCTGCCCCCTTGACTTAGCTCACCCTTAGCCTGACAAAGATGGTTTTTGAATAAATATCTAAAGGAAACAAAGATGTTTGTGTGGCTATGAAGCAGGAGAGGAGCAACTCAGAAGATTCTAATCAGGTATATGCCTGGCATGTTCTAGGTACAGTAAGGAGGCCGGTATTGTTGGAGGTAGTGAATGGGGACGAGAAGAGCAGAGATGAATTATGTTGAGCTAGATCGTACAGAGCCCAGTAACACCAAGGACTTGAGCCAGAGAACCACTAAAAGCTGTTGATTAGAAAGTAATATCAACAAGATCCTGCTTGTCTTTTAACAGATCACTCTAGGTGCTCTCTTAAAAATGGATGGGGGTTAGGGATGAGGGGAAGTAAAAGAGAAGTGGACTATTTCTGAGCTGTAGTAATCTGAGGGAGAGATACGTCTTGGTAAGGTTATTGCGACAAAGGTGGTAGGAAGTGATTAAATTCTGAATATAGTTCAGGAATGTAGCCAAGGATTTTAGTATTCCATCAAAGTGTATGCATAGTTTTTAGGTAACAAACCTCCAAACCAGAGAGATTAATTATGATCACATGTATTTTATTTCTCTTAATTATAATAGTCTAAACTACAGACTTACAGTAAGGCTTTCATGCAGGTGTGAGTCTACATTACAACTCCCTTCCTCAATTAACAGACATAATGAGACGTCAATGAAAAAGGGAGACAACCAAAAAGTCTTTCTTAATAAATTGGGCCTACAGTGTCTTCAAGTTTTATCAAGAATTCCACAGAATTCAGTTTCCTAACACATTTGTTTCCTCATAATCAAGGCTTCTTACTATTTAGTTTCACCCATCCCATCTTCAGGCGTTCTTTTTGATTGTCTTCCAGGATGAAAAGTGTCTCATAGTCTGTAAAGGTCAGAGTAGGATATTAGTCACATTTTTCAAGAGTATACTAAATTCAAAACATTTTAAATGACCATTCCATATTGTTCTCATCTTTTTTTTTGATATGCACTATTATATTTTATTTTATTTTAATTTTTTTTATTGTTGGGGATTCATTGAGGGTACAAGAAACCATGTTACACTGATTGCATTTGTTGGGTAAAGTCCCTCTTACGATCATGTTTTGCCCCCAAAGGTTCTTATTTCTTTTAAGAAAGAGTAATATATATCTACCATATATCCTCCGTATATCTACTAAAGCTTTCCATCCTTGCATTTTCTTAGCTAGGTCAATTATTTTTTAATTTTTATCTTATTATAATTGTCAATTTATAATGGTATTTATGGGACAAAAAGTGATGTTATTTTTTATAAGTACAATATAGAATAATTAAATCAAGAAATTAACATATCCATAACCTCAAATGCTTACCATTTTTTTGAATGAGAACATTTAAAATTTACTATCAGCAATATTAAAATGTACATTATTATTAATGATTTTCCCCATGATATGCAATAGATACCAGACAAAAAACTGATTTCTTCTGAGATTTTATACCTTTTGACTATCACCCTCCATTGCTGCCACTCTCCTCAGCCCCTGTAACCATAATTTATCTCTGCACCTACAAGTTCAATTGTTTTAGATTCCACATATGAATAAAAATGCAGTATGTATCTTTCTGTGGCTGCTTATTTCACTCAGAATAATGTTCCCCAATTCTACCCATATTGAAAAAGTGATAGAATTTTCTTATAAGGATAATTAGGAATGCACTGTGTAGATATACCACATTTTCTGTATTCATTTATCTGATGATGGCTGTTGTGAATAGTGTTGCAGTGAATATGGGGGTGTCAACATTGGTTCAACAGCTGATTTCAAATCTTTTAGATAAATACCCAAAAGGGAGATTACTAGATCACATGAAATTCAATTTTTAGTATTTTGAAAAGCTCCATCCAGTTTCCCTTAATGGCTGTGTTAATTTACATCCACACCAACAGTATACAAAGGTTCCCTTTTCTTCAGATAGAATACATTTTATCTTGGGCTTTGGAACAGGATTTTTGGTAAGTTTTATGTGTGAAAAATTTCTCCCTTAAATGTATAAGACATGATTATTTAAAATGAAAATTCTCCAGAGCCTCAATATCAGACATTTTAATCAATAGTTGTTAAAAGTTAGCTGGAATTCAGGAAATAATTACATAAGGAAATGCACTTTTAAAGGGTTAAAAATAGTTTTCCCTCCTTACATCTACTAAAGCTGACTATTCACAGTATCCCCCAAAGAAGTCGTAATAACCCCCAAGGCATAGAACATAGCCTACGAATTGACTCTTAGTCCTGACTTGATGGTTTGCCTGGGAGAGAAATGATTTCTATCATTTTGAGTAAATAAACAGCTTATAGAATTCCATGAACTATAAGAACGTAATTATCAATACATTTACTATTTGAGTGACTTGGAATTTATTTAATTATTAAATAAAAGGATGAGTATGCAATTTAGTCTAGATTAAGGTTTTCTGAAAATGTGTACTAATGACAAATGAAGAATGAGGTGGTATTTTTTTTGCAGTTATATAGAATTATTGCACTGCCACATTTAGACATGGACCTGGGCAGTAATCTAGCTCAGAGTTAGGCAAACAATCTCCATGGTTAAAACTTGGCACACTGTTTCCTGTCTATGTAAATCAAGTATTTTGTTTGTTTGGTTTTGGTTTTTTTTATGGTTTATAGCTCCCCTGATGGCAGATTTGACTAGTTGTAACAGTGTCTGTATGATATACAAAGCCTAAAGTAATTCTGTCTGATTTTTTACAGAAAGTATTTGCTGATTCCTAGTCTCATCCATTATTAAGACCAAAATATGATTTTGGTTTCAAATCCATGAATATGAAGCCTGGAAGTGATTCTAGAATTTCATATTACACTTTATGCCTTTGCACTCTTGAGCTGCCTCCTCTTTGAAATCTCCCTAAACCCTCTTTTGTGTGGTCTAGAAAGCTGGGACTTTGTCTCCCTACTCTATTTTCCATTTCCTATGACTGTGTCTGTGTCTAGAGCCAAGTAATGGGAAGACACAGAACACAGCAATGAATATTGACCATGTTCCTGGTAGGACAGCTTTTCTGGTCAGAGAAAAGGCACTTCTTCCTCAGAATGTTAGGCACTGGCTCAGTGGTCATTGCCGTCATCATCACCACTGCCACCTATTCCGTTGTGGGATTAACTGATAACTGAGTAACGGATAACAAAGTAAAACAAGGAAAAGAAGAAACAAAACAATAGATGATGTCTACCACTCTCTCTCATCTCCAGGAGTTCTTTCTTGATTTTGAGACCACAAAGTGAGGATTTTTCTTAAAGCTTCTTCTGTGCTTGCCCAGTGTATATATCCAGGTTTCTGGATTCCATTGAGTTTTGGTCTGGAGCTATCAGAGGGGTGAGATGGAAAACTTGGGAAACTCTCCACAGCTTTGGGATTGCTTCCAGTTGTTTGTTTATATCCCCAAATCTCCTGAAAATGATAACTTCACTGAGTTCTCACATAACTGCACCTGAATTTTGTCAAGTTCATAGCTGCTTTCTGGGGAGGGTAAAAGGAGCTTAGTCTATATTGCCCAAGAATAAGAACCAATGTTACTAAGTTGTTTTTTTTTTCAACCCAAATAATGTATTTGTAGTGGTGCACAGACAAGCTTGCTAACCTGATTGGAGGTTATTCCCCCTCCTAGGTTTCCATTCCTTACCATCTAAATGCCAGCTTATACATTGGGAGAAAGAAAACCACAGCTCCATTTCTGAAACACTTCTTCAGTCTCAAATAGACAAGATGCTGTTTGATCCTCTTGAGGCAACTGCAAAATATAATGTTGGACCTTAACTCCTCCTTGAAAATATCATTCAGTTTTATGATATCTCTGAGTCTACTTTTATCTTAAACTTGTTTATCCTAATGGTCCAAAAATAAAATTAAATAAATAAGATCTACTAAGTTGATTTTCTCCTTTTTAAAGAAAGTTTTCATTATATTTGGGAAGACTTTAAATGAGGATTTGTATCAAACGACATAACCTTTTGCTCCTTTATACTTTCTAATTTCCTTCCCACTATGAAGACCTAGACCTAAAATCTTCTTTTCTTATGTGATTGACAAGCAGGAGCAGAAAACACAAAAAATGCCCACATAGATAATTACGAGAAAGTGGTAGGTTAAAAAAAAATATGATCCAATCAACAGTATGTGAAATACCAGAAGTAATTCAACACATGAACATCCCTTGAGTAATTATCTATTTTGATAGGAACTAGAATTTCAATGTAAAATATTAAATCTGTATGATGTCTGAAGAGTGTGGTAATTTTCTCTACTCATGAGGAAGAAAAAAAAAGTACTTTGCCCTAGAAATCAGAGAAAACAAATGTGTTCAATCTGTATATCAAATCTCCATATTTTCATTTCAATACATTGTGCCCCAGTAAATTTCTTCATTGCAATCTTCAGTTGGCAACTTATTTCCAAGGTATATGCATAAGATTAGAATTATTTCTATTATAGGCTTAAAAGCTAGTGAACACAGAATGTCATTCTCTTCATTTTATAGAAGTACAACTAATTATTTATCAAAAACAAATTCTGGAAGAAATATCTGTCCAACAAAATAGAGTAATCAGTAGTCAAATAGTGATGATGTTAGTGACTTTGCAAAGAGCCTAGCTAGTAATATCACTGGCAAGATTATTAAAAAATCTATGATGCTTTGATTCTTAGTGATATTAAACTAAATATAATTGTGTTATTTAGGTACATTTCAAAATGTTATCTAATTGATTTAAGTATTCCAAACTCTAGACTGTATATTAAACCCAATCAGCAGCATGATTGATAGAAGCTATAAATGAAGAATAGATTTAAAGTAAATTAAAGTCTATGTACACAAAATTAGCTACAATGCATCTTACATCTGTATATTACATATTATATTTAGTTTTATACCTGAAACTATAAAACTTGTAAAAGAAAACAGAGAAAAGCACCTTTGTTAATTGAGTTTTGCAATGAAGTTTTCTAGACATGAAACCAAAATCATAACCCTTAAAAGAAAAATTGCTAACACAGACTTTATCCAAATTAAATCTTCTCTTCTAAAGACTCTGTTAAAAGTATAAAAAGGCAAACCACAGAATATCAGGAAATATTTTCAAATCATATTTGATTAAAAATGTGTTATCTGAAATATATAAATAAATCACTCTTTAAACTCAATCCTATGAAGTAATAAAATATGAGAGAGCAAAAGCTTTGAATAGATACTTCATCAAAGAAAATAAATAGGAAGATAGCACATAAAAAGATAAATAGGCAAGTGGTCTCATGAAAAGATGCCATCAGTAAACAATGAACCCCAACTGAACCACAATTTGATTTATTATACACCTGCTGAAATGGTAAAACTGAAAGCCTTACTACATGTAGGCAAAGATGTAGAGTAAGCATAACATTCATACACTTTTAAAAATAATTTAATAGCTTCTTAAATATTTAAATGTTACTATATGATCTAGTCTTTGCATGTGTAGGTATTTACTAAAGAAAATTAAAAGCATATGTTTCATATGGAGATTTCTCCACAAATGTCCAAAGCAGCATTATTTGTCTGAATTTATTTGTTTATATGTAGTATAACAAATGACCCAGTTTGTGATATTTTGTTATATCAGCCCACAAGTAGACCAAAGAACATTCGCATAAATCATCAAATTGATTAAATTACAAAAAGAAAATTAAAAAATGAAATGATCATATTTATACGTTTAAAAAACTACAATTGTTTTAATTTTTAAGTGATGGTATTGTACGTGTGCTATGTGATTGTTGAGCGCTCTAAGTTTAAACTATGTGACGTTTCCATTCTGTTGTTTCTGAGACATATTAATTATATAAAGTTACACACATTATTACTATATTATAGGCTTCATCAAGGCTGGGATGTTTTCACTGTTCCGTTTGATGAATTCCGAACATTCAGCATTGTGTCTGGAATATAGTAAATGATACATGTGTAATAAATTTTTATTTTAAACTCCAAGATTATTGATATTGAGCATGTATTTTTCTATAGTAAATATGGTAGTAAAACATATTTAGATGCATCTGCAAAGTAAAATATTGTGAATGGGTGGCATCTGTGGCTCAAAAGAGTAGGGCACCCGCTTCCAACTCCATATATCAGAGGTAGTGGGTTCAAACCCAGCCACAGGCAAAAAAAAATATATATATATAATATATATATATATATAAATACACATATAATATATTACATATATACATATAATATACATATATTATATATATATAATAAAGTGTGTTGAGTCTTTAAAAGATAGTGAAAAATGTCAAATTTATTTTTTAAAATACCTATAATATTTTTCTGCAGTATTTGTTTTCCTAATTTAGTTTTTCAAATTTTACAATTTTTTTTTTTTTTTTGTAGAGACAGAGTCTCACTTTATCACCCTCAGTTGAGTGCCGTGGCATCACACAGCTCACAGAAACCTCCAACTCCCGGGCTTTAGGTGATTCTCTTGCCTCGGCCTCCCAAGAAGCTGGGACTACAGGTGCCCGCCACAACGCCCGGCTATTTTGCTGTTTTGCAGTTCAGCCGAGGCCGGGTTTGAACCTGCCACCTTTGGTATATGGGGCCGGCGCCCTACTCAATGAGCCACATTACATTTTGTAATCTACTTTTTTTAAAAGAGATGCACATATATATATATATATATATATATGTACATATTTTTTGGGGGGGGCCAGGACTGGTTTTGAACCCACCGCCTCTGGTATATGGGGCTGGTGTCCTACTCCTTTGAGCCACAGGCGCCACCCTAGTAGTTTACTTATTTTAATAAAAGACATAAAGGAAATAGAACATTAAAATTTTAATATCCATTTTGGAAAATTTGCCTTTTTCAGTCTCTTATCTCTGTAGTAAATTCCAATTCTGGGTACCCAAATCATTACAAACTCTTTCAAACAGTCTGGGAATATACTCCAAGAAAATTTATTTTGAATGGGCGCTACTCTTGAGTACATACACATAGGATAACACTTATTTTTCCTGCCCTTTTTTCAGGAAGGAGAGTATGTCTTTTATCTAAAATTACCACTTACAGATACAGTCTTCTTTACGCTTTAACATGCAAGCTTTATCTGAGGTTCAAAAACTCTACGCGCCTATTTTGAATTTATACTTCTATTAAAATGCAGCTTGGGAGGACAAGTCAGGATGGCACTGGATTTCAAGCAGCCCATTAATTCTTTAAAACTAAATATAAAATGTTGGGTGAAGAGTAAATTATTTTCTCTGAGAAAAGAGCACATACTTTTATTAGATTTTTTTGAATGAATTTGTGTTCCACTGATAAAAAGGTTTTTGAATTACAAATTTACAATATTTTTAAGTGAAATAATTTCCTTTTGTCTAAATAATACAACCATGATTAGATGTTTATAACCAAGCTGGCTGACTAGAGGTGCATGGCCCTCACCACTTCCCCTCCAAAAAAAAAAAAAAAAGACTAAACAAGTATATATCAACTAAAGTGACAAAATAAAGAAGCTGGGATACACCGAGTGCTGATATTACTGTGAAGCATGGAAACCCAGGGTGGAAGTACAGTGAGGGCAGCAAAATACCCTGTGTCCGCCACCTTGTGTCCTCGGCTGGAATCAGCTCAGAGCTAGAAGGGACTTCTCAAGGGAAAAAGTTAAGCTGTAGCCCCCAGCAGAACTATTACTGATGCACACTTACAGTTCTTGCTATAAGGAAGACCCCACAGTCCTCACCAGCTTTGAGCCCAGTTTAGAAAGCTGTCTGGAATTCATACCACTGTATTGCTCCAGGGTAGAAGCCTCTTGTGTAGACTTTTAAAACTCCATAACCCAAGCTATTATGGCACAGGGTCATCTAGAAACTGGACCCAATGATAAAGCATGTCTTACTTTGTGGCCAGTCGCCAGAGCATCTTTGCATCCAGGAGAATCTAGCATCCTTCCATCATATTTACACTACCAGCTTCAGCACCAAGGCCCGAGCTACTCAGAACCTAGGTACTCCAGAATGCACACAATTTCAGTGTTTAAGCCTATGTGTTACTGTACCTCCCAAGGAATGGACAATCCCGCACAATAAGGAAGCTAACTCCAGACTGACCACTGGTGGGCTTGCCTCAGAGCCAACTGACCCACTGCACCCATGTATGTCTGTGTGGATAACTGGACTGACAGTGGTAACCTTCCCACGAACTCATTCCAAAGTCAATAGACCAACTGCATCTGAGTGTGTCTGGCCAGCAAATCAGCACAGCGGGTCTGCCACCAACAAAACCACGTCACCACTACCATGGACTCCTACATTGATACTAATTCACAGCACATCTGCCACCAAAAAAACCACGTCACCGCTACCATGGACTCCTACATTGATACTAATTCATAGCAGGTCTGCCACCAACAAAACCACGTCACCACTACCATGGACTCCTACATTGACACTAATTCATAGCAGGTCTGCCACCAACAAAACCACGTCACCACTACCATGGACCCCTACATCCTTGACACTAATTCATTCAGACATCATTGCCAACGTGGATTACAACAGGAGAAAACGAAAGATAACACTACTGCATGCACCCAGAATCAAAGAAAATAGATCACACCCAAATGATATCTTAGGACCCATTTAGAAGAAAACATCTCAAGTAAAATCAGGGGAAAATTCATTATCTGAATGAGAAACTTAAAAATAATGATAAATGTTATTTAAAAAATGAATCAACAATAATCTTGGAGCTGATGAATTCTAAAAATGAAATAAAAATATAAGTGAGAACATCAACAACAAACTAAATCAGTGAAAGAAATAATTTATGAACATATACACACATCTTTTGAACCCATTCAAAGGAAAAAATATGAAAATGAGAGTAAAAACAAACGAAGAAAGCCTACAGGATCTATGCAGCACAGTAAGACAAACAAATATTCACATTGTAGGATTTTAAGGGGATAAGAGATGGAAAAAGGCATGCACGTGCACACACATAAACCCATTTAATAAAATAATAACTGATAACTTGTTAAGTACTGGGAAATACATGAACATTTAAATACAGGAAGGTCAAAATTACCAAATATAGTCAAGTCAAAAAGGACCTAGACAAACCATATTAAAATTAAACTCTTAGAAGTCAAATACAAAGAAAATTTCAAAAGCAGCAGGAGAAAAACATCAAGCCATGTCTAAGGGAAGCCTCATTTCTGCAGATTTCTCAGCAGAAACCTTATAGTCCAGAAAGGGACTATAAAGGTTGATGTATTCACATATTCAAAGGGCTGAAGAAAAAAAAAAAAAATAAATGTCAACCAAGCAAAAAAGGTGTCCAGCAAAGAAAAGTAAGGGTAACAAGCAAATATATTCTTCATAAATGAAGAAGAAATAATGTTCTTCTCATATAAGCAAAATCCAAGGTAGTATATTACCACTGGACCAACCTCATAAAAAAATGCTTCAGGGAGTGCTACAACTGAAAGTGAAAGAACAGTAATTGCTATCATGAAAACACATGAAACTATAAAGCACATTAGTAAAGACAAATTCATAAGCAAACACAAAATGCTTCAATAATGTAATAGTGCTATAGAAATCTTTCATTCCTCTAAGATGAAGGTAAAGAGTCAAAATGGCCAAAATAATAACAGTCACCATTAGTGGACAAGGAGCACACAATATATAAAGATGAAAATTAAGGCAACAAAAATGTAAGAAGTCAGGGAAGGGAAAATACTTAGACTATTTTTTATGCAACCAAAGCTAAGTTGCTATCAGCTTTAAAAAGTTGATTATAAGTGCAGGAAGGAAAGAAATTACAGTGGATATACAAACAAGAAAGAAAGAATTCAAAGTTTACCACCATGCAAAACCACAAAACTAAAAAGGTAAAAAAGAGAGAAAGGATCAAAATCGACAAAATGACTACAAAAACATTTAATTTAATGCCAGAAATAAGTCTTGTACTATGGATAATAACTTTGAATGAAAATAGGTTACAATACATGTACTCACTACTAAATTGGAACTAACTGAGGAATACACAGAAGGAAGCAAAATTTAACAGACGTCAACAAGGAGAAAGGGGAGAAGGGAAAAAACCTACCTGACAATTACAGTTAGTAACATCTGGGTGATGGACATACTTATAACCATGACTCAAGCATTATAAAAATGATCCATGCAACCGAAAATATTTGCCCTCTATAAAATTTGAAAGAAAAATAGAGAGAGAAAGCTAGAAAAAAAATTACAAAATTTTGGAAAGAATTTCAAAATCTTACAATTTTTAGAGAGAAGTAGGGACAAGAAAGACGTGTTAATTTATACCACTTAAGTTAATTGGGAATTTGGGAATAGGAGAATGGGAGAACCACAAAAGACCTTAAGTATTCAAAGCAATCTTGAGAAAAAACAAAGACAAACAAAACAAAACTAGAGGAATCACACTACCTGGATTCAAAACTTACTAAAAAGCCATACTAATCCAAACAGCATAATTCTGTCATAAAAAAAGCACAAGAACTGTTTGAACAAAATAGAGAGATTAGAAATAAATCCATGCATCTATGGCCATGGGTTTTTGACAAAATTATCAAGAGTACACAATAGAGGAAGGACAGTTTTATTCAAGAAAGAGAGATGAGGAAACTGGAGATCTACATGAAGAACAAAACTGTACATGTGTCTTTTACTATATACAAAAATTAGCTCAGAATGGATTAAGGACACAAATACAAGGCTTAAAACTCTGAAACTACTAGAAGAAAATATAGGGGAAATGAACTTGTATAAGACCTCCAAAGCAAAAAAAGGCATAAATCAGCAAAAAGAACTACAACAAAGTAAACCAACTTCTGCTGAGTAAAGGAAACAGTTGCTGGAGTGAAAAGAGAATCTACAAAATGGAAGAGAATATTTGCAAACTCTGTATTTGACAAGGACTCAACCCAATAGCAATAAAAAAACATAATCTGATTAATATTGGAGAAAAAAACATGCAATACATGTACATTTCCTAAAAAGAAAATGTATAAATAGACCACAGGTATTATGTATCAGACAAATGGTCATTATCAGTATTTATCATGGAAATGCATATCAAAACCTCAGTGAGATACCACTTCCCTTAAATAAAAATGGCTACTATCAAGGAAAAAAAAGAAGGATGACAAATGTTGGGGAAGACGTGGAGAAAAGGGAACCCTTACACACTGTTAGTGGGAATGTAAATTAGTACAGCCATTATGGAAGACAGTACCCAAAGTCTCAAAAAATAAAAAATAAAACTACCATATCTACCCAAAGAAATGAAAAAAATACGTTACAGAGATATCTTCATTTCTATACTCATTGCTGCACTAGTAACAATAGTCAAGATACAAAAATAAACTAAGTGTGAAACAACAGATGGATGTTTAAGAAAATGTGGTGTGCATATACAAAAGAGAATAAAAAAAAAGAATAATCAAAGTAATCTAGCATATAAAAAAATTTAGTCATAAAAAGAAGACAATTTTCTCATGTATGACAACAAGGATTAACGTAGAGCATCTTAAATGACATAATCAAGGCACAGAAAGACAAATACCAGGTTCTCACTCATCTGCAAAATCTAAAATAATTGATCACATAGAAGTGAATAGAACAGTGGTTCCCAGAGACAAGGGAAGATAGGACAAAGTGGAGATGGAGTGATGGGTCACAGGGCACGAAGATCTAATTATCTGATGTTCTATCACACTGTAGAATGGCTCTAGTCAATGAAATGACATTGTTTGTCTCTAAATAAATGGAAGAGAGGATTTTCAATGTTCCCATCACAAAGAAATGGTAAATGTTTGAGACAATAGATATGCTAATTATCTTAATTTGAGCATTACATTATCTATGATTTGAAATATCTTAATGTACTTATTGTATATGAGTAAGTACTGTTATTACCTGCCCATAGAAATAAAAATAATTTTGAAAAAGGATTGAATGTACACAATGTTATATGTGATCTAGACTGGCACTTCTGGGTGATATTGTCTTTGTACCTTGTTTAGGTCAAATTTAGATGTTCTCCATAATGCTTCAAATTAATACAAATCAAATAATTGTGACATTTAACTAATTATCTTACTTACTGTTCCTCAAATTACAATACTTGTGTAATCCTTTGTCAAAATATGTACCTTAACAAGGAAAGCTGGGCGGGGGGGTGGAATTAAGTAGCTTTGCAAAGACAACTCTAGACTTGATGAACATTTTGAGAAGTCCACTTAAAAAAGAATAAATGAGTAGAAAAAGAATGAACAATCTGTCTATGTTTTCTAGGTAGAGAGGAGAGAAGTGGCATAATTCTGAATCTTCTCTGCACTGTGGTTATTGCTTTTAAAGCTTCTAGTGTCATTTTTGGAGGGTTTGCCTCTGAAACTGGAAGTTCTTGATAGATGATGTTGACAGAACTGAACACACAAGTGGGTTTTTAACCTACAGTGAGTGTTCAAATAAAAAACAGATGGCAACTTCTTAGAAACTAAGTACATTCCTCAGGAGATAAAGTGGAGTGTTAAAACATTTTAACATTGCACTGAGGCAGATTAATTAGGATAATTATAACTCTTCAAAGACATGAGGAAGGAGGTCTAAGACAACTTTACTTTGAATTGTAAAGATTATTAGATTCTAAATGGAAAAAAGGCAAAGTGATCATTTTCCAAATGCAGTAATATTTACAATGGTGATATTCGAGACTGAAAAGATGGTCTGATTCAATGTTATATTTGAATATCAATTATATAATTAAATAAATAAAATTGGGTTGCCTTTATTTCACATGAAAGATAGTTAAGTCGAAAAAAGAAAATCAGAAACTCTTAGTGAGTCTAGAGACACAAAGAGGAATGAGTACAAATACAAATGTTTCCACAAATGTGAAATAAGCAGAAATACTGCATGATCGAATTTTATTTAATTTTAGAATATTTTAGCCGTTCCACCATGTCTTGCCTATATAGTTTCAGAAATATTAATGGTTTAAATTAAAACAATATGTTTGGCTTGTAAAATACATTTTTGAAACAAAGTAGAAATTTATACCTATCTATGTGTGAGTGTATACAGATTAATGTGGCATCCTATTCTGTCTAGTTTCTTTATTTTTGTCATAATCATCAATCCTTCTATGCAATTATTATATATTACACTCTTAGATCAGATCCTTTGTTTCATTTCCTTGGATTTTTTCAAGGTACCAGTATTAATTCTAGGCATTCACCTTCTGCTTTTTGAGGGTCACCTCCATGTACATCTACAGAATTTTTCAACAGCCTTTCTATTCTCCTCTTTCTATCTTTCACCCTCTCTTTCCAGAAGCGTACTAAGGAATTTTGTTATATAGATAAATTTAAACTGATGGCATTTCTACTTAAACAGTATAAGGATTTCCTTATACCTTAGCCTAGTAAGAACAATAATCTGTTGCCTACCACCCAGACCTCCTTTTTCTCCATTCACACCCTCATTCTCTACATTCTAGCTGTATTTGAAAAAAATAGCACTGTCTACTTTTCAAGAATATCAACATTTTCAAGTGTTGGGCTTTTTCCACCAGTTGTTTGTTATATTTTCCTCCATGGCTGATCCCTTCAAATTATGGTCTTCAAATTTTGGTTACAAAAGTAACCAAATTATGTTTACTCTTTATCCCAAAACAGTATTAATTTTATTTTTTTCCTATATTTAATGGGAATTTTCATGTTTCTTTTTAAGACAACACACATATAGATATATTTTTGGTTTTGTTTGCCAAATACTTTCTATACTACACCTATCTTCCCATTAGAATGCAAGGTCCATGTAGCAGAAAATTTGGGGTTTGTGTTTGTTCCATATCCAGGGAGCCTAGAATAGGCCTTGGCAGAGAAGAGCTGTCAAAAGGTGCTTTTAAAATTAATATAGGAACAAATGAATCAATAAATGAATGCCATAGGGAAGGGGCCAAAATGGTGGACTAGACACAACCTGTACACACTGCTCTCACAGAGAGGAGTGAAAGTGATTAGTACACATACACCTGGTGATCAACTGTCTGAGAAAAAGCATTGGGAATCAACAGAAAGGTAGCAGGAGGCACCCAAAGTGAAGGAGAGAAAAATGGGGTGACCTGGTCAGCCAGATTAGAGGTACCTTAAGAAGGCACCCCACATGGGGAAAAACAGAAGAGTGAACCCAAGGGGTTTATGCTTTCCCGACAGGTTTTGCAATTTGAGCTGCAGAAGGGCCCCACCAACGTGGGAGGCTTCCCTGGACACTGTACGGTGTCGTTGCTCTGAAAAGAAGGCTTAGTGTGCAGGCAGAATGGGGACCGAAGATCTCACTCTTAGCAAGGGAAAGAGAAAACACATTCAGAAAAAGGGACAAACAGAGAAATAAGCTGAGCAGGGTGGAATAAAGGCAGGTTAGCTAGTTTACTTTTACATCAGCTGTTAAATTCCTTATCTGAGCAGTACCTGCTTTTCCTAGAAGGCTGGTCTGTAGGAGATACAGCTTGCAAACACCCCTGCTGGGTCTGTGAACACCATGAAGAGACAATGGCCACAGAGGAACTGAGTGCAAGGCCTGGCAAGAAACATTAGTTAGACTGTTTTCTGCCCGATCAACAGACACAGCAAATACCCACTGTGGAGATTTGTATTTGTCCAGGGCAGAGATCAAGGGAATAGCTCAAGCCCTGAAGTATAATTAGGAGAGCTTATATCCCTTCATCAGCAGAGGAAGATGCCTCTGGGTGGAGATCAGAGGAAAATTCTTCTGTTCCACTGATTGTTCAGCAGAGACTGACACCAGTGGTGTTTTACTCCACAGTGAACTAGTGGGGATTAAACCTCCCCTAGGAAATCTGTGTGTGTGAGACCACAGACAGGAGGCTGCCCCTACACAAGGCTCAGATCTTAGATTTCTCAAGACTGCTCAGACCCTTAAAGTTAATGATTACAGAAACAATAGGAGCTGATGTACTACTCAGAGAATCTGCTGATGTTTTTGTTTCCTTCCTCAGCTTACCCTCTGGGCTAATGAGGAAATAGCCTTCAAGAAGAGCTGAGTGGAACAAACATTTGGGGCCATTCACTGGACCGCTACAAAGGGGCAATGCCCTCCTGTGTTTCCCACCTTTGAAAATTCTATTCTGCATGTCCTGCCTCTTTCTCTCTCACCACATAGAACCTTATTCTTCATCAGTCAATCACTGCCAGCTCCACAGGTCTTAAAGGACCCTGCCACTGGGGCGGGACCCTGGGAGAGTGGAGTTTCACTGGATATAAGCTCTAGGGTTGAAGATGGCGCATTTTAAGGTCTCAGTCCCATCACACTTCATCTACTTGGGGGCTATTTTTGTTGCAGCTGCCTTCCAATTTCCCTGGGCTACAGAGGGAGCAGGGAGTTGGGGTCCTCTTGTGTACCCTGTGAGAAGGTATTGTGCATCCTGCAATCACTGGGGGTACAGGCAGAGTAGCATCCATGGGCCTGGCACCCACTGCTGTGTCATAGGAAGACACACAGTCATTTCGGACATTAGACCCAGGCAGAGCATGTGTCCAAGTCCCCAGGCTCCTGATGTCATTTAGGTGGTGCAGCCACAGCCACTGCTATCCAAGTCGCCCATCACCCATGGACCTGGGAGGGGCAAACACCCAAACTGCTGACCACCGGCTGCCCACTCCTTATTGCCTACCTGCCACACACTGCCAGTGGCACTAGTCCTGACCAGAGAAAATGCCCACAGCTGTGGTACTACCTAGTTAGCTACACCCAGTCATCACTACTATTTCCTCTGGGGGACCTAGAGAAAGAAAACCCTCACAGTAGCCTGCCTTCTTGGGAAGGAGCTGCCCTGCTCCCACCTATGCTTTGAACTGAGGTCTACGGATGAGTCTACACTTCCACAAGAAAATCCCCAGCACCTCGAGAGTGGACAACGGACTGTGACAAATAAAGGGGTTTGGGGATATATATCAGAGCAGCAGTGTAAAGGCTCACACTGCATCCATCTCTCTCCCTTCATGTTTAATCTTCTGTACTGGGACTACGTCCCCTTCCAGAGACTTCTCCCCATCCTACTGAGCAAAAGAGATCTTAGCAGAGGAGAATAAGTATACCACGAAAATATCTTTTTTGAGCTAAGAGGAGAATTTCCACATGAGTAGGAACCAGAATAACAACTCTGAAAATAAGAAAAAAAATAAATCCCCAATAGGACATTTTGACACACCCCCAAGTATCACAATAACTAGCCAGCAATGACCCATAACTAAAAGGACATTTTTGAAATGTCAGATGTGAAATTTAGAATATAAATCACAAGTAAGATTAATGGGATTGGTGTGAATGTTGAAAACCATTGCACAGAACCCTCTCCCCCCCCCCAAAGGACATGAATGAAAAATTCACTAGAGATAGAAAATCTGAGGAAAAATACATCACACTTCCATTGTTGGGATTATAAATTACTACAACCTCCATATGAAACAGTATGATGATTTCTCGAAGAGTTAAAAGCAGACCTACCATTCAATCTTGCCATCCTATCACAGCGTATCTGCAGAAAGAAAAATAATTTTTTTTACTAAAAAAAAAGGCAGCTGCCACAGAATTTAGTTGATTACAACACAATTCACAATCGCTAAGATATGGAATGCTCATCAACCGAAGAGTGGACAAAGAAAATGTTATACACATATATAGACGTACATATATACCATGAACTAGTAACTTAGCTGTAAAAAATAATGAGGCCATATCTTTTGTATGTCGTTTAGGCAACTGGCATGGTGGCAGCCATTATTCTAAGATAAGTACCTCATAAATGGATAAACAAGTACCACATGTTGTAACTTAAACATTTGAGCTAAATGAAGGGTATACATGGTCAGAAAGGGGTGTAATGGATATTAAATACTAAAAAGGAGGGTGAGAGATAAAATTATACCTACCAGGTACAATGTACACTCTTCTGGTGGTGGATACATTACTGACCCTAACTTCAGCTTTATATAATTCATCTATGTGGCACCAAACACTTGTACCCCCCTAAATAAAATAAACAACTGTAAAGATGTCATCCTCCACACATTTTCCAATTTGTTTACCCTAGACTTAAATTTTATGGTTATCATCCAGTAAAAATATTATCTTACCATTGTTTGCAATATTAAATCCAACTCCACTATAACATGACGTAAGGATATATAGTACTTGATCTCAATGTGCAGTCTCAGGTTTTCTCAAATCAGTCTAACTATACACTAAGAACTAATCACATTAACTAGAGATTACATAAAACTAACAAGGAAAATACTATTGTCTTTCATATCTCTGTGGTTCTGTGCTTATTTTTTCTGAGATAGTCTCACTTGTTTCCCCCCATAAAGTGCTGTGGCATCATAGCTCATAGCAACCTAAAACTCTTGGGCTTAAGCAATCCTTCTGCCTCAGCCTCCCAAGTAGCTGGGACTATAGGGACCCACCACAATGTCTGGCTATTTTTTAGAGACGAGGTCTCTCTCTGACTCAGGTTGGTCTTAAAATCGTGAGCTTAGGCGGTCAACTTGCCTCGTCTCCCAGAGTGCTAGGATTACAGGCGTGGTCCACTGTACCTGGCCATCTCTATGGTTTTGAGTATATTTTGCTCTCTGCTTATAATTTCTTCTTCTGTTTTAACAGAGTGTTTAATTAACCTCTGAAATTTTACTGAATTTTTATAATGTTTGTTGGTCATCAAATGTGAACATACTATTCAATTTTCTTAGCACTATTATTGGATAGGGATTCCTTCCTCCAGTGTATGTCATCGTATGTTTTGTCAGAAATCAGATGACAATACGAGGATCATTCTATATGGTTCCTTGTTCCTGTCTGTGAAACATTGGTCTATGTTTCTGTTTTTGTGCCAGTGCCATGACATTTTGGTTACTATAGACTGTGGTATAGTTTGGAAGTCTGGTAAAATTATGCCTCTTACTTTGTTCTTTTTGCTTAAGGTTCTTTGTCTATTTGAGTCTTCTTCTTCTTCCTAACAAAGCATAGAATTTATTTTTCCTAGATCTCTGAATAATAACGTTGATATTTCACTAGGGATTGCACTGAATCTGTAAATCACTTTGAGTAGTGGAGACATTTAAACAATATTTACTCTGTTGATGCATGCGCATGATAAATTTTTGGATTTGTTTATATTCTCTGTGATTTAATTCCTTAGTGATTCATAATTCTCCTGTAGAGGAGAATTTCACCTCCTTGGTTAAATGCATTCCTAGATTATATATTTTTCTTTGTTGATATTATGAAAGGCATCAGATCTTTGATTTGATTCTCAGTTTGACTGTAGTGGTGTATACAAAGGCTACTGATTTGTTTACATTGAGTTTGTAACTCAAGGCTTTGCCAAATTGATTTATCTATTCCAGGAGTCTTGGTGGAGTCTTTGATGTTTTCCAGATATAAAATAATATCATCAGTAAGGAGCAATAATCTGACTTCTTTTTCCCCTATTTGGATAAACTTTGTTGCACATGTAGAAGATTAAAACAGAATCCTCTCACCACTCATAAAAATTAAATCAAGGTGATTAAAACACTTAAAACATGAAACTAAAAGAATTCTAGAAGGAATTGTTGGAAAAACTCATATAGATATTAGCCTACACCAAGAATTTACGAAGAAGACAACAAAGACAATCATAGCAACAATAAAAATTAATAAATGGGACTTGATTAAAAGAAAAGGCTTCTGCAGAGCTAGGAAAACACTCACTAGAGGAAACAACCTACAGAAAGGGAGAAAATATTTGCATACTATACATCTTATAAAAGGTTATGAAATACTCAGTCAGATAAAGACAAACAACTCCATTAGTAAGTAGGCAAAAATATGAAAACAAGCTTTTTTTAAAAGAAAAAGGGCAAATGGCCAATAAGCTTATGAGAAATGCTCTACATCACTAATGATCAGGGAATGCAAATTAAAGCCACAACGAGAAATTTCCTTACCCCTGTTTAGAATATTAAAAAAGTCCAAAAACAATAAATGAAGGCGGAGAGAAAGAAACACTTATACAGTTTTTATGGGACTGCAAGTTGTTAGTACAGCCCCTATGGAACAGAATATGAGGATTCCTCAAAGAACCAAAAAGGAGACTAACAATTTGATCCAGCAATTCCACTACTGGGTATTTACACCCAGAATAAAGAAGTCATTTTATCAGAAAAGGCACCTGCATTGGAATGTTTGTTGCAGCACAATTCACAATTGCAAAGATGCAAAATCAACCCAAGTGCCTATCAATTCAAGAGTGGATTAATAAAATATGCTTTATGTACCATGGAGTACTACTCAGCCATGAACAAAATGGTGCTCTAATACCTTTTGTAACAACTGGATGGAACTGAATACCATTCTCCTAAGTGAAGTATTACAAGAATAAAATAACAAATACCACATGTTCTAGCTATTAATTGGAACTAATCAGAACAAATCAATCAATACTCATGTGCATGTATGAAAGTAAAACTCAATGGAGATCAATTCCTGGGCTCAAGCGAGTCTCCTGCCTCTGCCTCACAAGTAGCTGGGACTACAGGCGCTCACCACAAAGCCAGGCCATATTTTGGTTGCTGCCACCATTGTTGTTTCGTGGGCCCGGGCTGGATCTGAACCCACCAGCTCAGGTGTACGGGCTGGCACCTTAGCCCGTTGAGCCATAGGTGCCGAGCCTAGCTTCAGCGTGTTATAGATAAGGATGGCCACTATTCTAAACTCCAACTTCTTCAAAAGCTCTTAATATATCTTATCAGTCAGGTACAGTGGCTCACTCTTGTAATCCCAGCACTTTGGGAGGCTAAGGTGGGAAAATCATTTGAAACAAGGAGTTCCAGACTAGCCTGGGCAAAATTGCAAGACCCTGTCTCTACAAAAAAAAAAAAAAAAATTAAATTAGCCTGTCATGATGGCACATGACATAGTTCCCGCTACTTGGGAAACTGAGCCAGGAAGATGACATGAGCCGAGGAGTTTGAAGTTGCACTGAGCTATGATAATACTACTGCATTCTAGCTTGGGTGACAGAAAGAGATCTTGTCACCAAAAGAAAAAAAAATACACTTACACACAAACACACACACAGGGTGACTATAAAGTTCATATGCAATTTAAATAGTTGTAAATTTTAAATTGCATACTAACTTTATGGACACCCTATATATTAAAAATATGATTACAAATGGAAAAATCAGAAAGTACAACTGACTAAAGAGATAATTCTATTTTGATAAGACTGTTCCTTATATACAGAACACAACTTGATCTTAAAAATCAAGAATTACCTAAAACTATGTATGAGATAGCTTAATAAACTATAAAATGGTTTTGGGGGGCAGGACACAAAAATGAGGGACTTTACTTAACAAATGCAATCAATGCAACCTAGTTCTTTGTACCCTCAATGAATCCCCAACAATAAAAAAATAAAAATAAAAAAACATTGAAATTGACAACAAATATGAGGGGGGGGTTTTTTGGCTTCTATCTAATAATATGATTGGGTAAAACAAGTTTATCTTGATTTCTTCACTTAACGTGTATATTTTAAGAAATTGCTATGGGATAGATGTCACGTGAGATACGGGCATCAAGAATAATAATAACCTCATACTAATAAAGTTAGTTCCTAATAGAAGAGCAGCTATGTAAACCCTAATTTAAAATGCAATGTCACAAATGCTATAGGAGTGGTACATGTAGGCTGTATAAGCCCAGAAAATTGGTGGAATTATTCACAGATTTCTTGGAGAGGATGCTTAAAGTGAATTCCTGAAATATGCAGTACAGTCTGTAAATACTACCTCTTGATATGAGAAGGTATCCGTGTGGAAATAGGTCTCTGAAGTTGAACATCAGCCTTACTATGGTCCCTGTAAACTTTTGACAAACTTTTTTTGTTGTTATATCAACTAGTGTATTAGTTTCCAATTGCTGCCACAACAACTTACCACGTAAATGATGCTAAAATAGTGCACATGTATTATCTTATAGTTTTGTGAGTCAGAAATCCAGCATGACTTTCACCAGGCTAAAATTAATGAATTAGCAGAACACCATTCCTTTCCAAAAGCTTTAGAAGAGGACCAATTTCCTTGCTTATTCGCATTGTTTATAGAATTCAGTGATTTCCAGTGATGAGAATGAAATCTCAAATTTCTTATTGGCTGTTATGTCAACTGAGGTCTTTCCTTGTTCCTTGGCTTCCTCCTTCCATCTTCACGGCTAGTAACAGTGGTTCAAGCCCATCCCTTGCTGTATATCTCTCTGTCTCCTCTTCCTTCTTCACCGCCTCCTCCTTCCCCTTTCTTCTTGTTCACATTCCCTGTCTTACTATTCCACTTTTAAACTCATGAGCTTATATTGGCTCCATTGAAATTTTCTAGGAAAATTTTCTCATCTCAGTGTCTTAGATCGTAATCAAATCTGCAATGTCTCTTTTGCATATTGACAGGCTACTGGGATCAGAGCATGGGCATCTTTGGGGGAAACATTTTTAGCCTACTATAACTACCTTTGACAAGTAAACTCTATGGAGAACATTTTTTATACAGCTTATAATTCTTGCTATGCTTTATAAAATTTGATGGAGGTGAAATATAAGGCATCCTCCCTGAGAACTGTTGATATAGAATTTAAAAAATAATCAAGGGACACTGGATATAGCTACTTTTACATAAACAGATCTAATAACTATATACTATATCTTTTGTTCATTTAATTAAAAACGCTCTTCAGGGGCAGCGCCAGTGACCCAAGGAGTAGCGCGCTGGTCCCATAGACCGAGGGCAGCAGGTTCAAACCCGGCCCTGACCAAAAAGAAAAATAAACACTCTTCAGAAAGATATCAACTTAGTCATTTTCTATATTTGTCTTATAATTCAAGATCACAAACCATTTTATCTTACGTTATCCTCCCTATAACCATATCATCTACCACAGATAACTATTCCTTCTCTTGTGTAGATTAAATAAATCAAGTTCAGAGAAAGGTGTAGTTTGATCAATGTTGGTAGAAGGGCAAAGTGAAAAAGAAAAAATCCATTAGCCCATCACTGTGGCCATGCAAATGTGTGGAAACAAATAAAATCTTAGATTTATACAGCTTCTAGATAAACTCTAGAAATGTTTGGAGGGGAGGCATGAGGTGACGGTCGAAGTACAGTTCTTTTTATTTATTACATGGGAATAAAATAGCATTTAAATATCTAATAATAAATTATACAGCAATGATAAGCTAATATCTAGATATGCAAAGAAGGAAAAAAATAAAACGGTTGATTTGGAAGGAAATACCATGAGGAAAATTAAATAAATTCCATGTAAAAAATGTAAGTTTAGAGCTAGTGAATAAAATCATCAAATATATTCTTAAATTGTTTTACTTTATTATCAAATTGGTATACTTGTATAAAGTGGGGAAGCAGAGAACTTCATTTAGATGTATATACAAAACAATTCAAATAAGAAATCGCTCAGCATGATAGCATGGAGAAATATAGATTAAAATTTGTAATTAGTCTGAAAATGGTAGTAATTTTAAATAACCTCGGCAGCTTGATTAATATTAAAATGTGTCAAAAAGGCCACATCTTAACAAACAGAACTTGGTTTTGTCACTAAGCTCCTCTTCTAATTAGAAAATTATACATTCAAGTGTAATTATTTTGTTGTTTCATCATTGGTTGTATAAACATGCCTAAACTATTCCTTTTCACAAATTTATTTTAAACACTATTTAAATGTGATTTTATTTTTTAAAATTTGGAGTGAAACGCTCACCTTTTTTTTTTTTTTGTCTTTACCCAAAGAAACCAAAATTTCAATGAGTCATTATAGAGAGTCAGTGGTAAGCATGAAACTATACTGTGACTTTTGTAAGCATTGAAGAGGAAAAGAGATTGATAAGTAGTTCCCTAAATCAATATACAGTCTATTGTCATTTCTCACAGATTCTGTATTTGTTAATTTACCAGCTCACTAAAATGTATTTGTAACCCCAAAATCAATACCTGCAATGTTTTCATGTCTTCTAAGGATAGGCCAGAGGTCACCTTGATGAAATCAAATGGATTTAGAAATGTTTTAGAAAAACATTTACAGGTATACAGAAGTCATTCTTTGCTGTTATAATAAGTTAACCTGAGTTTAAAATAATTTTATTTAACTAGATGAGCAATGCAAATTGTGAAGATGTGAAGAAGAAAAGTAATAAATATAAATAAAAGCTGTAAACTCTGGATTTATACTTTTTGTGTTCAGACTATGGCACCAGCTCTTCTGGTGTGTCTTTGAAAATTTATTTCACTTTTTTGCCTTACTTTCTGTGTCTGTAATATTAATTAGATTTACGACCTGCTAAAAGTATGGGATGATCAAATGTGCTAGTTCATGCAAAGTACTTATCCAGTTCTGCCATGTAGTTAATATATTTCACTGTTATATCTACATTCCAGAAACCAGGAAGAAACGATTTGTATATGCTAACTTCTTCTCTTAGCCACCTACCTATACTTGATGTAAGGGAGCCCAAAATGCATGTAGCATTCATGTCCGGGAGTTATAACCCTAGATAAAATTTACTGGTCAATAGCACTATACAGAGAAGGAAGACTGGGAACAACCAGAGGTCTCTGGAATTTTATGTGTTTAACATTTTAGCCTTTGTGAGAAGCAGACTCGGAGTTGGTACGGATATTTCCCTTCTGGTATTTATGACCTCTGTAATCTCATGTTCTTAAGAGTAAACAGAACCCGTGACTTTTTCTAACCAATAGAATACAATGGTGATATAACGTCACTTCTTGTGTAGTATTATAACTTCTGTCTTTTCTGGAAGACTGTCACCTTTGCTGGCTTTGATGAAGCAATGTTGTGAACTAGCTTATGGAAAGGCTCATCCGGCAAGAAATTAAGAGCCTTCCTGGCCAAAAGCTGGGAATGAACTAAATTCTTTCATCCAGTACCATGTAAGAAAATTAATTCTTCTAAAACCGCATGAGTGACTTTGGAATAAGATCCTCTGCCTTTCCGGTCTTTAGCTGATACTAAAGCTCTGGCCAACACCTTGATTGCAGTTTTACGCAATTCTGTAAGCCAAAAACCTCCTGCTAATTAGGTCCTGTTAATACTTTTGACCCATAAAAATCCCAAGATAATAAAGATGTTGTTTTAAGCCACTAAGTTTGTGGTGATTTGTTATGCAGCAATAGAAAACTAACAGAGGTACATATTATCAGTATTTAGCAAAACCATTTATATATAGGTCCTCTCATTTCGTGAAAGAAATAAGAAAGGAAATAAAAGAAGGCAGAAAGGAGGGAGGAATGAAAAAAAATGCTTTTGTATGTATTAAGTTAATGCTAATAACATTTACAACTATTTTCAAAACAGCTTCATTTAATTCAAAGTTTATTGTTACATTGAGAAAATTTTAAGTATTGAATTTTTTGTTTTGTACCTATATTATATAGAAAGATATGGGTGTGTTAGCTTAAATTTTTTTTAAAGTGTCTTTTCGCTGTGAGATACTATGGAAATATTTTTTTCCCTAACCTATTACCAGAAAAGCCCTTAGATGTTTTTCTTTTCTTCTTTTTTCTAAAATTTAATTTTCCATTTTTTAACTTTCATCTTAAAATATGATTTTAGATTTTTAAATTCTGAATATAGTAGGCACAAAACTTGAACACTATCTCAAAGAGTTCTTGTTCTACTTATTATGAATTGGCAGTCTCCCTCATCATTAGAATTTCTGTTTATTCAGAATAGGATTTTAAGTGGTTTACAAATAGCATTGAATCCTGGAAATGGCAAATACAAAAGAAAACTTGTTTGAAAGGAAAGCAGCCTATTTAAATTTGTTCAAGTATAATCAAAGTGAAGATGCTTCTTCTGCTCAGTTCCAAGAAAGGTAAAAAAAAAAAATTCTATTATTTTGTGAATAACAGATACAGCTTTTGATACTATACAATCATAGTAATTGTTTCAGAGATGATGTTGGAGAAGTAATGGATTTTGAAACAATGTAGTCATGGCAAAGGGAATTTCAGGTCCCTTGGCATGAAGTAATTTTATGAATAGCCTTACCTACTTTGATGAAATTATAAGTTTTAAGCAGGAATGAAGAATGTTACATGAGTAGAAAGTGAGAACTTTAAATATCTTCCATAAATTACTATAAAATAATTATCATGATCAGAATTAAATTCCATATTATTACTATTCAAACAATAGACATATAGATCTTGTTTTAATTATATAATAACAGAGTATATAAATATCTCCTTTTGGTATTGGCAATGAGTTTTACATATTGGACATAATTTGGGGGCAATGAAAGTAAAACCTAATTGTTCTTTCAAGATAGAAAGAGCTTTTGATAAATATATATACATATTTATGTAATATGAAAAATGCCTATTCTCATGTAATATAAATCTTCATTATATAAAATATAACTTAAACTACTCCCAGATTCTTTTCTCTAGATTATACTTTAATTCTAATATTCAAGCCTTCAAAATAGTATTTAACTTTTAAATTTCACAAATTTTAAAACATTTAAATTTTTGTAGTCAAAGAGTTGCTATTTTCAATTGCTTGCAACAACCAGTGGAGCTCCGAGTGCAATTTAATTCATGCATAAATCATTTCACAATTAACTACTAAAATATGCAACTTTGTAGCTAACTTTTATCTCTATACTTCAAATGTTGTTTTATCATCTTGTCAACATGAGGCATCTTAGTCTAGGTTATTCACAATGGAAAAAAATGTTTAAGCTTCTTAGAAGTTAAGATAATGATCTATTCATAGTTTGTAAATCTTGTGTTTCATTGCATATCAATACCAACTTTAGTTCAACTTGGGATCAACAGTTCAATGTCATATTAGACAGCATGAAAAACAAGTTGAATTGTGTTAGTGAGCAACTGGTAATATAGGTTTTCGTAACCTCAGCATTATTAGTATTTCAGACTACACAAGTTTTTGTTTAGGGTGAGGCTGTTCTGTAAGTGGTAGGACGTTAGTGTCATCCTGACTTCCACCCACTAGATTTTGGCAGCACCATGTTCACCAGGTTGCAACGACCAAAAATGGTAGGCCTTGCATATGATGCCTGAATGAGCATTCTCATGGGAATGCTTACATGAGAATTCCTGAGAATTTCCAAGAGAAAAAATTCTCATGGAAAGATTCTCAGGCTATTATTTAAGAAAATCTCACGTTTGATGTTTTTAAAACTTGCTTAAGGTTTTATGCTTCTATTTGTGCCCATGTTTTAAAAAGTTTAGAGTTATTAATGCTAATTATACCATGCTTTAGAACAAAATCTTCAGTATTGTCTTTGCTTCTATTCTAATTGAGTTGGATATAAGTTTCGTGGGTTAAACAAAATAAAAATTGTTTGTATTGAGATTTGATTAGCCATAGTTCCAGGTACATAGTCAAATATTTGTGAGAAGTTATAGATCTATTTGCCTCGGGTTTCCTTCTGTCCTCAGGAAACATTTGACTTTATATGAGAGACTAAAACTTTGTTTTACCTGAAATCCTGAACATTTCATAGCCTTGTATATATGGGATACATTATTTAGAACACTTGTACCTGATAAGTGCACATCTGTCCTCTGCTCTGCTTTTTATGTCTACACACACATACACACACACGTATATGTATATATACACACATATATAAACTAAGTATATGTATATACACACATATATACCATGATTTTTAAAAATAAACTAAGTGTCAATAGTAAAAATGATAAGAGTTGGTAGTTTTAGGCAATAACATATTAGTACATATTTGCTGAGTATATATAGATTAATAAATATTTGAAAGATACCAAAAAAATAAAAATTAAAAATAAAAGGCTTAATACTTCCAGCTGAAAAGAGTAGAAGACACTTCTTCCCTTTTTTGTGGAGGATTTACTTAAAAAAATGTATAATCATACTTTCTCCTCTCTTTGAAATGTATAGAAGACTTTTGAAAACTAGATAGGTCTTTTGTCAACTTTAAGACTTAACATTCCTTCTCAAGGACCATCTCTTTGAAATGCAAACAACAACGAAATAGCAAAAGCAAGCTTCCTCTTTCTACCAGAAGGTAGGAGCCTGTCTTCCTCCAAGCTGCAAAACAATCTCCCATCACAGAAAAGCTATTGTTTGTTATTTTTTTCTACATAAATCATTTAGTTAGTATAGCTTGTTGCTACAATTGCCAGGTTAATCTAGCATCTCTGGTGTTAGATTAGGTCCTATGTCTTGAGAACAGATAGGAAATGAGTTATATCTGATCAATTACTTAGAAGAGTGAGACTTGGGTCTTTGTTATTCCTTACCGGTATTGCCTTTCTGCACATCTCATTCTGATTTAAGGGTTATGTAGGGTGGCAGTTTATTTTTGGTTCTTGGTGTGCTCTTGGCCAAAGAGTGAACCAGACACACCAAAACCAAGGCAAGTGTGAAAGAGCACTTGAGAAAGAACAAGATAGGCTTACAGAACAAGAGCCAGACACATTTGCCAGACTGTGAATGGGCTCCTGGGGTCTTGTTTGATAGTGTATCATGGATCATCCTCATGGTTCAAATGTCACTGCCAAACTACTTTCAAGTATAGGTACTGACATGGCAATGAAACGTAGGTCACTCTAGGTCATGTTCCAGGTCCTATTGTGCCCCCAGCTGCCTCTCTTCCAGGCTGGGGGGCTCCCTGCATTCTTTGGCAGATTGGATGGTCATTCCTCCTCCTCCCAGCTATGGAAGTTGCTGGGGGCTTGATCATGGTGAGGCAGCAGCACCAAGTCTGGGGTGCCTGTCTTGGCTCTTCTTCTCCAGGTGTGGTAATTGCTCAGGGCAGCACCAAGGCTGAGCACCTGCCTTTGTCCTTGTAAGAACCAGAGGTCGCTCACTATCTACCTACCAGTTTTTTCATAACAAAAGCATTTTTTTTTTGTTATACCATTGTGGAAGATATTTCTATGTAGGGATAAGGTTTTGTTTTTAATTGCATTTCCACAATAAAAAAGGATTAACAAAGATACATTGAATTAATGTTACACTAAATGTATTTTGGGTTTGATTTCACCGTGTCTTGATTTCCTTTACCTGAAAACCAGGAAAAAAGAAGTTAGGCTTCTTGCATTGCCACTAGACAGTTCTGTTGGCCCAAATGATTATATTCTGATGTTGTGGTGAACACCGTGTCACAGAAGCATATTGAAGAATGCTCAGTTTGCAGAAGAGTCTTCCTGTTCTTACTGTGACTATAGTTTAAAATGAGATGTATTGGGTGGAAAAGAAAATACTGGCAGATATGCTCTGGGGAGTAACTCTTCTACTGAACCCTGTGCCCCCTCTACATCCTGCTAAATAAGTCCAGAAATAAGGCTATAAAAATAGAGTAATTGGGTCCGGAAACAGTAAGTTAAAAAGTAGAGTTTTGCTGTGTCAAAAGCCTTTAGGCAAAATACCCTAAGAGGTTTTCTTTTTCTCTCTCTTCTGTCTGCCTCCCAACTCCCCTCCTTCCTTTCTTTAATGTTTCTCTATCTTTGTGTTTATTAAAAATCCAACAATAAGTTAAATATTTATTAACTTTATTGATGCATTCGGCAATTTAACATCTGGGCAGTGTCTTTGAGGCTGTTTCCTGTGCACAGGCAACAAAGAATTTCTAAACTGAAGTTCAATCAAGGTACAAGACCCTGACTTACATAATTGGGATAAAAGGCTACCTAATGGAAGCTCAGCTGGCTAGGATATTCTTGCTATTTATTTCACTCTTTCGCTCCGTCTCCAGGATCTGCTTATTCACTGATTTAACTAATTATTTTCAGCCACTTTTACAAATATTTTAAAAATCTTTGGACTATTTATAAAATGGTTATACCATGGGTAGAAACAGCACAATAATTACAATGTAAAGATTGTGCCTATGTCTCTCGGCAATACTATGCCTAAGTTTCTGCTTATCTCCTGAGGTTGCAACGACATTCTTTCTTTCCCCATAATAGAAGCAGCAATTGTACATGTTGGTTACTGTTAAAACAAATAAGAAGAAATAGTGTGCGTCTTGTTGTGACTTGCTGCTATCAGCTCAGGTGCAGTATTCCACATGCTAATGGTCTTACAAAGACAAAAAAAGGATTTATGCAAAGTTTTGCAAAGGATGCGTGTTGGTTTCTTAAATTTGAAGTTACTAAAGATTATTTTTCGATAAGGTTTCTAATTTCCTTCTACCGTGAAAGGAGAGAGAAAAAAGGCACATTACAACAATTAAAAATAATTAAAAATATTGCATTATAATGGTCCCTCCATTGTATGGCTAGTCACATAAATTTCTTTAACACAGTCTAAGTATTCTATGCATAGACACTACAAAGCAAAGACAATTAAATGACTCCCCATTTGGGTTTTCTGTGCTGATCCTGAAAATATTAGCAGTTTGTCCTAATTTTTTCCAGATGCTTCATTCCTATACTTAGTCAAATAAAAGTTTTGTTCCAAATAATTTTAATACCTGTTGACCCTAAATGTTATAATTTAACTAAGTATAGTTAAATTTTTCCCACTTAATTTATTCCTTTATTACTATCCAATGTTGCTGTACATTTAAAACTTTTTAATTATAATTAAAAAACACTACAAGTAATGTGTGTTACTTTGTTTTGTTTGAATAATTTTATTATAAAACTTGGATTTAGTCAAATTACTAGTTAAGATCAATCAGTATTGAAAAATATTCACTCCTTACATAAAGTTTGTAAAATCACTGTACTGGTAATTTCAATTTTTCAGCTCCCATGGATAGTTTTATATCATTTTGGAACAAACTTCATTTCACTGAGCTTGACAAAAAAGGAAGTTATGCTGATTATGTTTTGGTTACATATGTGTACATAATTCCCCAAACTCATCTAATAGTACCTTTAAAATTGGTAAATTTATTTACCTCAGTGGGGCTTGTTTAAAATAGAAAAAGAACTGCTTGGGAGACGGAAGCAGGAGAATCATTTGAACCTAGGAGTTCAAGGCTAGACAGGGCAATAGAGTGAGACCTCATCTCTAACAATAATAAGATAAAATAAGGTAAAATAAAATAAAGAGGAAATAAAATAAAATAGAAGAAGAGAAAATTTCTTATACATACAATAATATACACAAAACTTAAATATATGTATTGAGTAAAAAAAAAGACACAAAAGCAAATTCCAAATGAAATTGAAGAACAGGTGAAAATATTTTAGAGTTATAACAATCAGCACAGTGGTTGCTGATGAGGGACAGAGACTGGAATTGGACATGAATAAACAGGATAAGGCAGGGGAAATATTTATCTTGATTTTTATACTGATTAGATTGGTGCACATATTTCTCAAAACAGAATGAATAGCAGATTTAGTATCTATGCATTTTACCTTAACTTTAAAAAATTAGAGCAGACAATTTAAGAAATAATAAATGTAACTGTGTGTGTCGATCACCCAGGTTTACAAACAGAACAATGTCAATTCCTTAGACAATCCTCTGGGCCCTCTGCTGAATCATTTTTCCCTCCCTGGATTCTGATGCACAGGAGACACATTCTCAGTCAGACTCAGCTACTCACGGCCTGCATTTCCTGGCCAACATATTCCTTCCAATTCTTCTGTAAGTGTGGAAGCAGCCCCCTGCCTTACAACACTCTAAACAATACATTCTTTGTGTTGTAGTGAAACATCCTAAGGCTTTTACGGTGGCAATGTCTCAAAATATGGACTTTCAACTCTAGTTTGTGGCAATTAACACAATACTCACAGAGGCAAAACACCGCACGTACACTTAGCTAAAACACATTTCCTCTTGAGTGACACGGTTTCTGTCAAACTGCCAGGTGTATTTAAAACTAGAGCAAGTAGTTTTGTTCTTAAGATGACTGGAACAGTGCTGTTACATTTGTGCAATTTATGATGATGTTACAATAAATGGTATTCTGGTTGGGACTTGGAAGACCTCAGCACCAGAATTATCTCTAAGTTTTGTTATCAAACCCAAGAATAAGTCATCAAGTCTGCTACAACCCTGGACAGTTCAGTGAGAGCATTAAATGCAAACAAGAGTTTTCTTCTAACTTCAAACTGCAATCACCCAAACTCCAGGTTGGTGGTTAAGAACTTATACTTTATAAGGTTAATTCCAATGTAAAAGGAAAAATAAAATTAAGCCATGGACTGTGCTGCACGGGGCCCACCAAGTATTCCAACAGTCTCCCCATATGACTTTGGGTTTCTGCACTTTAAATAAATATTGTAACATTTGGGGCTCTGAAAACCTTCAAAAATATATCACCCCTATCAATTTGCCAACTGAATTCTGGAAAAGGTGTGAAATGAACCAAGAAAAGGAAGGCGAGAGAACAAAATACCAGCAATGGTACTACTCATAAAGCAGAGCTGGAAGAGGCCGCGTATTGGATGACCAGAATGAATCAGACTTACTCATCAGACACCGATGAGAGAGAATAAAGAAGAACGTTTGCTCTTTCAGGCAGCTTGCTCCCAAAATAAACTAAAAGGGGAAGAGCTGAAGTGGCTGTGTGTCTGCCCAGATATGCTTCTCAAATTTACCCTCCAGGTAAGTCATTCCACCTACCTCACATAGAAAGAAATCTGCATATACCAACCAAAGTCACTATCCTGTGCTGGAAGAAAATGTAAATACGAGATTACAGCTTCTCTATCGGAAGGGTGGTAGCTCCTTGTGTCATGACACAAGAGGAGCTACCACCCTTCCGATAGAGAAGCTGCTTTCTTCCGTGTGGGTATGATTGCCAAAGCTAAAAGTTCTAGATGTGCCTGTTCCTTTTTGGGGGGGGGAATATTATAAGAGCTATCACTTAAATGATTACTGCTGCTTTAATTACTGTTATTATCACTATGAATTTCATCATCCAGGCCATCTTTTCTGAGTCAGGGTTATAGGGAGGGCTGTAGGAATGTTAGGTAGACAGAAAGTGGTTTTCTGCACTGTGGTGAAATAGAAAGATGACATGTTTTGGTTTCAAACAGGTTAGAATTTAAACCCTACATTCAAAGCTCACTAGGTATAACTAGACATGTTATTTAATTTTTCTTTCTTTTTATTTTTTTTGTAGACACAGAGTCTTACTTTATCGCCCTCGGTAGAGTGCCGTGGCATCACACAGCTCACAGCAACCTCCAACTCCTGGGTTTAGGCGATTCTCTTGCCTCAGCCTCCGGAGTAGCTGGGACTACAGGCACCCCCCACAACGCCTGGCTAGTTTTTTGTTGCAGTTTGGTCAAATTCAGGTTTGAACCCGCCACACTCAGTATATGGGGCCTACGGGGCCGGCACCCTACCCACTGAGCCACAGGCGCCGCCCTACTTAGTTTTTCTTAACTTCAATTTTCTCACATGGAAAATGTGAATAATAACAACTACTTCAATATGGCAAGTTTAACAGCAAGGTAGAAATGAGGAAGCTAACGTAGGGTCTGATAAATAGTACATATTCAGTAATATTTGTGCTATTTATTCACAGTATTTGTATCTTGTATAAAATTCTATAGTACAGACTTTCCTAGACTATTATTTTCTTTATCTTGTACTTTCACCCTATATTAATTTTTATTTCGCAAAATTCTAACACTTTATCTCTATGAGATAACAATGAAATGCAGGAAAGTTTAAGAAAGTATCCCCAATGCATTTCGATAAATAAAAAAAAAAGTATGCATGTGTTTATGCTTTATTTTAAGTTTCAATAACATTTCCCAGAAGTTCAGGATTGGATATATGGGTATATCCATACCCATATGGATATGGAATATGGGTATATTTCATGTTATCAGGCTTAAGCTATTATTCGTTTTGTTTTTGGTGATTATTTTGAAAAGTCTCATGGCAATCTAGGCGTTTCTCAATTTCATTATAATCTATAGTACAAGTAATCTCTAGGTTTCTTTCTCAGGAAAAGGTACAATATCTCTTCTAGCAGAGCCACTCGAACAGTCCTCCCATTACTGGTGTTTTCTAGGGCAGAGTTGGAAAGTAGATGATGAGATATTCAGAACGTAAGACTTAAATGTTGCTAATCATGTAAGGTCATCTTATCGAAAATATTAAAATATAAAAAACACGATTTCAGTAATTTTTTCATTACCTTCTTTCCATTATATTTTCTCATTTAATTCTCATAGTAGCTCATTGTGGCTCTTGGCAATTAAAATGACCTTTAAATATAATGCCATTTTCTCCAAGTCAGACCATAACATACAAACAGCTCCATTTTTGGCAATATATTTTGTGATAGATTAAGTATTCATTTAACACATCTTCAGGATCTGTTTGGGGGAATATTTGTCCTTTCATAACTCAAAATATTTTAATTACACTGGCTGAATTTTTAGGTCCTATGGACTCTTTTGATAAAAAAATGTTTAGGTGGGAACAAAGTATTATTGCTAAACCCAGAACTAAGAATAAATCTGTTTGACTTTTTTGGGGGGGGCTAACGAGTGTTAGAAACAAGCTGTACCTGTTCATTAAGTACATTTTGTCAGCTTGATTATTTTTGGTCACATGCAGGTACAGTTTTCTGTAGCAGAGCCTTGCAGTGGCTTATTTGGCTGTTGGCATCGTAAAATAATAGAAGCCTCTGCTTTGAGATAGCTTAGCCCATACTTTTGTCCTTGGCTTTCAATCGGCTGATGTGTGAATGCACGTGGAGCCGGCTGGGGTTCACTTTCTATGCACAGTGGAAGTAACAAGCAGGAAAGACAAGCCATGACTCGTCCGTTGCCCCGCATATGTCAAAGCTAGTCAATGCTCTTCACGTCGATGGCAGCAATTCTTAGGGTGACATTATTTTTCCTGTATAATGGCAGTTTCTCTCCGAACCTATCATGAGTTGAGAGTCCTGAAAGGAAAGTAAAAATAACAAGTTTGTATTCCAAACTCTGCACTAGCCTTCTCTGTCTTTCAGACTCAAAACTCGAGAGACGGGCATGACAGTGTAATGAGTTTGAGCAGTCTGAAAGGAAATTAGACTCCCTTCAGAATTTGCCCAAAAGAAAACAAAGTATTTTTTGTCACCACCAGACAGAAGAAAGGTAAAGAAGAAGGATGACCTATGTGCTGTACTACACTTATGTTTTTGACATCAATCAATGATTTTTTTTTTCTAAGATCATTACAAGTTTAAACCACATACCATAAACCTAACAAGCTGGTGAAGTTTAAAAATACCTGTAATTTTCCTTTATTTTCAAAATCTCCTCAATTAATTTAATGAATGTAGTTCTGACTTCCACAAATATCTGAATCCATATTCACAGTAAGACAAAAAAATAGTGCCTTTTACTTGTTCTATCTTAATTAATTTAATTTTATAGGTATCATAATTTGTAAAAAAAAAAAAAAAAAATGGCTCACCGGTAAGGGTAATCTGGTAAGGGTATAATGGTTGTATAATATCAATATATGATTTTAAAATACATTGAAACCCATATTGCTTAAACATTAAACTTTTCATATTGCAAATAAATATTAATGCAGTAAGTCAAGTAATTTCATTACAGTTGCTATTATGATTATGACATTATGTTTTATTAAAATGCAAATATTTTATTGCCTTATATTTTGCTGGTTATAGTATTGCAATATTAATAATAGTTTTTTTTCCTGAATACAGGGTATTCATTACAAAACCAGAAAAAAGAAAATTAGAATTCTATGATTTGAATCCTATAACTGATCACTATTTAAAATCTCAGGGTGGCAAAAGACGTATTAAAAAGCTCAAGAATCACATAGCTGAAGAGTGGAAACCTCATTACTATCTCCCACCCCCACAATCTGATTCTTCAAATTTTTCAAATACATTTCAATATTAACTCTGTATTTCTCAACTAACAAGCAACAGATATATCAGATGTTAATTATTACTTAAAAAATCTTCCCCAAATTCATTAGTTTAAAATAATGACTTATTATTCCCCACAATTCCTTTGTTTGGGTTGGTAGTACCTCCAATGGTTTTGCCTGGGCTCATTCATAAGGATGCGCTCAGAATGGTTCAAATGTTCTTACTCACACATCCAGCAGTTCATATGACTATCAGCTGGGGTTCCTGGGTTATACTCAATGGGAACTCTCTTATTTCAATAGAGGAAACCTAGCTTCTTTGTGTTGTAGTCCCAGGCTAGCATTTCAAGGGTTAAGAATAGTGCCGTTAAGACTTTAAACCCATAATTCAAACAATTAAAAAAGTTTCTCTTCTTCCACATTCTGCTGGTTAACACAGGTTACAATGGCCGCATTTGCTCAGACAGGGAGAAACAGATTCCACCTTTGGATGGGAGCTATGAAAATCCTATGGCCGTGTTTCAGACTCATACCCATCTTCTCCACATTGACTACTTTCCTGTTTCTTATGAGAAAATCTTCCATTCACTAATAATTTGTCACTCACAGGGAGGGGGAACTTTGGGAAAATAAGGATTTATTTCCTCTTTATCTGTGAGTAAGAACAGTTTACCAATAGCTTTCTCACCCTCATATCATTGCAAGTATTAATGTTTCTTCAATATACAGAAATTCTTCCCTATAAATTTCTGAGTCAATTCTAATCAACACAAGTAGAGTATTAATTTGTGCAATTCCAACTACTTGTCATGTCTCTGAATATTGTTTCGCCTTTATGTCCATCGTGTGGTGTCCTTGGATGGTGCTCTGAGTACCTGTGTTCCACACTATTTCTGCCTTTGTTCTTAGTTGTACTTAGCTCTGCTGGAATGAGGATTTTGCTATGAACTCTAACTCTTTGATTTTTTATACTGAGAAACTGCCCAGCGAGGCCCATATGCTACCCTTAGAGGCTATTTGTTTTCACTAAACAGAGTAATGATTTCGCATTGACTTTGTGTTAGTTCCACTGCATAAGGCAAAGTTTGCAAGCCCACAGATTACAGGAACAATTTGGCCTGTAATTGTGTTTTCCTGGACCACAATTTTGCTTAAAAATAGCTATATGTTAACAATGAAAATGTACAAACTGAATTTAAGAAGTACTATGCTATTTAAAATCTGTTCAAGTGAAATTCTGAATTACAAATGTAACCAAAAATGTGGAGGGTCATTTTTGCTAAATATTATAAAACGCTGGAGAAAAGAATCAAAGAAGGCTTAAATATAGAAAGATATAATTTGTGGATTTGAAAATTCAATATAATAAAAATTTCAATTTTCCCCAAATTTATCTATAGGCTTTATGCAGTTTTTATAAAATCCTAGAGAGATTTTATAGATATGGACAGGCTTATTCACATATTTATATGGAAAGCACAAACCTAAAATAGTTAGAACTTTCTTGGAAAAGCAGAAGTAAAATGAGAGAAATCTAATATCAAGTCCAAACAACTGCAGTAGTAGAAGCAGTGCAATATTGGCAGATGGTCAGATAAATCAATATGGATAGAAAACTTACATACAGACTCCCATATATATGGCCTACTTATTTTTGACAAAGCAGAAAAAGCAATTCAATGAAAGAATGACCTTATTCAAAAAGAAAGATGAAATGATCAGAAATTGGAAGACAAAAAAATGTAAAAAAAACACATACCTTATTAAAAATTATTAAATAACTCAAAATGGGTCAAAGAAGTAAATAAATAAAATAAAATTATATTTAGGAAAAATAAAAAATGTTTGAGACCTAGGATTAGCAAAATATTTTTAGACTTGGCATGAAAAGTAAGAGCTATACAATTAAAAACATGTTAAAACTGGACTTCATCAAAATTAAAGACTTTTGCTGTGAAAAATACCTAGCTAACAGGATAAAAACATAAGTTGGAGACAAACACCCTGCAGAGAGAATGAAAAGAGGAGTGACAAGAACATTTGCAAATACACCGAGGGTGCCAAAAACTGTATACACATGTTAATAAAAAAAAGAAAACTATATTAAAATATCAATACTCAAGATATAACAACAACAAAATATGGACACGATCATGTTGAGCATCTCTCGTCATTGCAGAAGGCAAATGCAACTTGATTATTACACATTTAACACAGATATTTTCTTTCTTAAAATATGTACACATTTTCTGGCAAACTCTGTATATATTGGACAAAAGAGTATTGTCTAGCTTATGTAAAGAAATTTCAAACATTCCCAGTAAAACAACAAACATTCCAACCAGAAAATGGTCAAAAGGCATAAGGAGACATTTCACTGAAGTGAATCTACAGCTGGTACTTAAGTGTCACAACCCCTATGGCCCTGGTCTCCATCGCCGCAGGAAGGAACTGGCATGACACGAATTAGGTCAGGAGGCGGGCTAACCTTGATTGCAGGGAAGCCCCAGCAACCTCCACAGTAGCCTTTTATTGAGAAGGTACATGGCAGGTGAGGGAAGTCTTAAACAATGACTGCATGCCTAGGGATCTCCGCAGCTCAGGCTTTTTGTCCACAATGAACACCTGCAGATGAGTTGCCCAAGGGCCTGCCCCCCAGCCACACATCATCTTGCTCAGAGGTCATCTGGCTCTTGGCATCCTCTACATTTCACCCCTGGAGTGTGTATTCAAAGACATTTCTGGATAGGCAAGGGAGAAAATCTGTCATTGGTTATTTCAGCCATTTTCCTCACCGAGGTGCTTTCCTACCTGCTAAGTAAAAGAAACAAAAGGGCATATAAGTATAACAAAATTACACCAATGGAACTAATCTGAGTATAAGGGAAACTGTTTCAGTCACACTAGGCATAGGGAAAAACATGTCCCCTTTGTACTAACCACCACCCAACTACCTGCTACAGGCTGACCCATAGGATCCACGACGCTTCCATGGGAAGTATTAACCACCACCCAAAGGGCTGTACTGAACTCAGACTGGTATATATTCCTCTAAGGGAGCATTTCGTGCTCTCAGAGGTCGCAAAGCCTTTTGACACTCAGAGTTAGCATTCTCAAATGCTACAGTTTGGAAAAGCATATCTCTGAGCTCCGGCTGGGCAATAGCCTTATCAACCGCAGTTTTTTAGTTTATCTAGAACGTCAGTTTCCTTCCCCGATTGTATTGTCTTAATGAAAGATTTAGAGATATCTCCAGGAGCCAGAACCTTTTTCCAGGCCCTAGGATAGCACAGCCTTGTTTGGACTACAGCTATATCATCATACTTAAGTTGGTTCAGAATCCCCAGCTAATGACCAGACCCAGTGAGCTGTTCTGATGTTGTAGGGACTCCTCTCTGCTGGTTTTGGCAACTCATCTGGTCAGCCTCCTCCTTGCATCAGGTTTTGAACTGTAAATACTGTCCAGACTCAAGAACAGTTCTGGCTATCATATCCCAGTCATAAGGAATGAGCCGCTGCTCTTGTGCAAGCCCTTGTAACAGACCTCCAGAAGATGGGGATTGTATACCACACTGTGTTATGGCCTGTTTCAAATCTTTTAGAACCACAAAGGTGATCAAATGGTGATCAAAACGTTGGCCCCTTTGAGGGTGTTGCGGATCAGGAGGAATATCAGTGACTGTGACCAGAAAAAGTTCCAAAGTGTCTTCCCACTTAAAGTCACCAGTTTTGTGCCCTTCTAATACAGCCTTCACAACAGAAGTCACAGGCAGTTCACTTACATAGGCAGGCGCTGAGGGCAATATTGGGTGTGCTCAGTTGGCATTTCTGACCATGAGACTATTTGCCTAGTCTTCCATTTGTTTGATCTGAGCAGCCATAATGGCCAAGGAGGTAATTTCTTGCTTATTCACATCTGTATCATGTACTTCCTCCCCCGAGGAAGGGTCAGAAAAACTTTCCTATGCTCCTGGTTCCCAGTTCTCCTTAGGTTCAAATTCCCACTGAACCTCACTATTCTCCTCACTTTCAAATTCTGCTTGAACAAAACCTTCTTCCTCAGATTCTAATTCTCATGACACCCCAAACAGGAAGTTACCCATTGTTTTCTCTAAATGTCTTTGTTTATTTACCAAAGGTCTTACTTATTCTGAGTGAGGTTGCCTAGATTCTAGATTGACCAAAGGTCCCTCTTGCCCTGAGTGGAGTTTCCCTTTGGACTTCCTCCCATTGTCTGCCAAAGGCTTCACTTACTTCTGAGTGTCCCTTTCCCCTTTGGTCCATAAGCCCAGTGTCCTGTTGTGTCCTGCCAGATCCTGCCGGATAAGCCAGATATTGCAACCCCTATGGCCCTGGTCTCCATTGCCACAGAAAGGAACCAAACGTGATGTGGATTAGAAGTACAAGCTTATAGGAGGCGGGCTTAACTTGATTGCAGGGTAGCCCCCAGCAACCTTCACAGTAGCCTTTTATTGAGACAGTACATGGCAGTTGAGGGGAGTATTACACAATGACTATGTGCCTAAGGATTGCTACAGGCTCAGGCTCTTTCTCCGCAAAGAATACCTGCAGATGAATTCTCAAGTGTCCGACCCCCTACTGCAAATCCTCTTGCTCAGAGGTTATCTGGTTCTTGGTGTCCTCTACACATAAGCTCATGAAACAGTTCAGTTTCACTAGCCATGAGGAAAGCACATTAAAACCATCACTACACATCTATCAGAATGGCTAAAATTAAAAATAATGACAACAACAAATGCTGTTGGCAAGGATGTGGAGAAAGTGGATCATTCAGGTTTTGCTGGTGGAATGGAAAATAGCACAGCCAATCTGTAAAAAAGTTGAGAATTTCTTATGAAGTTTAACTACCACACTGCATAGAGACTGTACTCTTGGAGATGAATCTCAGAGAAATAAAAATTTATATTCTCACCATAAATATTCATAAAAATTCATAGTTTTTATTCATAATGCTATAAAACTAGAAATTTTCTACATTTTCTTCAATGGTTGAGTGATTAAACAAACTGTTGCACATTCACATCAAGAAATTATAAATAAAAATAAATGAACTATTGATAATAATTCAACAACTTGAATAAATCCTACCTGAATTATGCAAAATAAAAAAAGCCAACCACAACAGTCACATCATGTATGATTCCATATATACAGTATAACATTCATAAAATGACAAAATTGTAGGAATCTAGAATAACCTAGTAGTTGCCAGAAGTTTGTGTGGTGGTAGGAGATAGTTGAGGCTATAAGAAAACACCATGAAGGACGGTAGCTACTTGACAAACCTATGTATCTTGACTATGATGGTAGTCACATGAATCTATGCTTGTAATAAAATTAAGCAGAGTGAAATAAACACAGACATGTACACTCTCACACTTACGCATACCACACACGAGTAAACTGATAAAATTCACTCTGCTTAAAATGAAGGCATCCATATTCTCCTGCCTACAGACATTGGATATTCTGCTTTGGGGATTTTCAGACTTGAATCAGGACTTACAACATCAGCCCCTTGATTCTAGGCCTTTGAATGAGGACTAAATTACACCACTAGATTTTCTGGTTCTCTAGCTTACAGACAGCAGAACCATAACTGCATGATTCAATTTCTATAATAAGTATCTTCTGATATATATTTAAATATACTGTATTGGTCTTGTTTCTCTAGAGAACACTGACTAATACACAAAAAATTAGCCATGACAGATGGGTATCTAAGGTTAGGAACTAAATAGGAAAACATTGGGAAATGCTTTGTAGAGTCGTGAAGGAAGAAGACTGAGAAATGAGCACTTGAAAAACTTCAAGTGCACATCTATGGATGCTGTTCCTATACAGTTTGGCACATGTGTTGTCTTTTGCCCAGACAAAAGGGTAAAATCTTCATTTAGAAAGTAGCAGAATATTCTAGAGAAAAAAGTATTTTATTTTATGTAAATAATTTTAAAAGTACATTCTCTAGGAAGCCTTTGGCACATGCTTTAAGTACCTGGAGAGTAATAGTTTCCTTATATTATGTATATTTTTATTTATCCCTAAATTTATAGCATAATTTTATTATTGGTTTGTAGGAAATGCAAAAATTATTGATACTAGCCTTCAGAAGCCTTTAGAGTAAAGTTCATATAACATCTTATATCTAAGAACTACCATGTCTGCTATAAATACTTTATGTGATATTCAATTTCTTTCTAAAGTGACTTGTAGGGAGGCAAAGGCCAAAGTTTTTACAGCCCAAAATTACAAGGCAAAACTCTCTTACCTAATATATATTATGTTTAAGTTTTCTGATCACAAATAAGATTAACATATAATATATTGTCTAAAATGAAACACTTTATTTAAGAGCCAAATGTTGAGCTAGATGGAATGCCAGACAACAGGTATAAATTAGGACCATTCTGTGCAAACTGGAATGCATACTTACCAGAAATATTGGATACATTAGAAAACATTAGAACCTCAAAAAGTGAGATTTAAAAATGAAAAAAATTATGTATCATGCTATTAATTTTTATTCAATGACATATTGCAATTTAAAATAGGATTTATGACAAGTAAATTGCATAGTTGCTTATACCAACGCAAAGTTATGTATCCTATAAAAATGAATGTTACTCTAAATTCGTATATGCAACTCAATCCATAATGTGAGGGTATCTGGAGGTGGGCCTGTGGGAAATGATTAGTCGTGAGGCCCAGGGTAACTGAAGAAAAGAAACAATACATTAATTTTTTTTGACAAACCTAATGCCTGGATTGATCTCCTTACATTAAGCATTGAGTAACCAACCAAATAATGAAATAAAAATAATTTAAAAGACATAATGACAATGATGAAGTTTTTGCCAGAAAAATTTTGCCCTATGAGAAAAAAATATTTTTGAAAATATTGACTTCAGATATTCAAAGGATATATGTGAAATATCAATTTTATTTTCTTCAGATAGCATAAAATAGACTCTTTGAGACAGTCATAAAGGAATTTGAAACAACAGAAGTAAAAAGTTGATGCAGAAATAGAGGAATGAGCTGCAAATAATGAAGATAATATCACAATTAAAATATACATTGAAAGTTATGTCAAACAACATCAAAACCACAGAAATGGAATTTGAAACTCTTCCTTGCAATGTTGAATTCTTAGCATTATACCTAGGCTTAACAAACACCAGATTTACTCTTATTAGTACTTATATTGTTTCCTATTGTTTCATCACTTGAGTCTCATCTATAAAATACTCATTAGGAAGTTAATTTAATTATGTGAATAGGTAATTTAGCTGATAGCTTGCTAGGCATATAGCAAATACTCAATAAATTGTGGCTTTATTGTTATTGATCAAGAAGAATTATAAAAAATGTGTGCAATATTGGAAAATCCACTTATGAATAGTAATTGTGGTTTCTGTAGATGAATTTAGAAACAACATTCAATGATATAGCAGAATAGTATTCTAAGTTTAAAAAATCTGCATCTGAAATTTAAAAGGCCTCACTATATCTCACAAAATTTATTTAAAATGGACAAACTCTTGTGCTTAGATTTGTAGATTTATTTTTATATGAAGATTAAAATACTTTCAAATATCCTAACAAAATAAAACTACATAGTTTTAACTAATTAACTGATTAGTTAATTGAAATTTGCTTTTATTTTATTATTTTTAATTCACAAATAAAAAATTGTGCATGTATATGATGTAAAATGTGATATATATAAATGTACACACACACACACACACCTGGTAGAATGATTAAATCAAAATAGTTAACATATCCTTTATAGCTGCAGTCTCCCACCTCTGCTCCATGGTTTGGCCAATGGCCTGTTAGAAACTGGGCTGGCCACACAGCAGAAGGTGTGTAACAGGCAAGTGAGTGAAGCTTCATGTGTGTTTACAGCTGCTCTACATCACTTACATCTCTGCCTGAACTCTGTCTCCTGTCACACCAGCAGGGGCACTAGATTCTCAAAGTACAAACCCTATTGTAAAGTGAGCATGTACGGATCTAGATTGGGAAAATTGTGAATCATTGTGCTCCTTATGATAGTCCAATTACCCCCACCCCGATCTGTGGAAAAATTCTCTTTCATGAAATTGATCCATGAAGCTAGAAAATTTGGGGACTGCTGTTTGCAGCATATACCACGTATTATTTAGTAATGAATATATGATTTCATTTAGATTTAGTTGTAATTAGATTAGCTAAATTAATCTAATATCAAATGTCAGAGGACACTGGCAATGCCTTTTAGACCTTAAGAGTCTAACTTAAATAGAGGTTATGACTCTCCAGATCTTATAAACTGAATTGTAAAAGTAGACAAATTTATTCTGAGAGATTCAGTCATTTAGAAAATATAACATTTAGCCACATTTTTAAAAAATTACTTAAATTTAATGCTGCTATAAACAAGAAAAGAATGAGAGTATTAGACATCTTACAAAACCTAGACAGCTATAATGGGCAGAATGAATTAGATGTAACGGTAAGCTGTAGGAGGATCCCCAAAGTAAATGTTTAGTTTATGGGATACAGAGAAACATGGAAACTCATGCTTCATTACCTCCACTTTCATATCAAAGGTCCAATCTAGTATGTGGAATTCTAACAGAATTAGTCTCCAGGCAAAAGACTCTACAGCAAATAAGTTAAAAGATCTAAGTGTAAGCAACAATGATGACTATCAAGCTGAAGAGACTGTGTATATTATAAAACAGCAAATAAATTTAATACTCTCACATTTTTCAGAAGATATTATAGAGAAGGCTTCTAAGTCTTCTAATATTATAAGAGAAGCCAAAAAAAATCATATTTTATATAAAATGTGATTTGGAAACATAGAGCTTATTTTGTCATTTTTTAAAAATAAAACTAAATGTGACCCTTTGTTGGATATGTGATTTGAAAATATTTTTCCCCAGTATTAGCTTTAAACAAAGTTTTATACCAATACATTTAGTGTTTTATTATCAATTTTTATGGGAAAATAATTTGAGTATAAATACCAATAGTTATATATTCTTATGTATGTGTATAACTAGATAGTTTTTAATATTTTACCCTTACATGGCAAGTCTTTTCATCAGTCTCTTGTGTATATGTTAGAAGTATTGGGCAAGAGGATTTGTACATTTTCAACTATTCATTTTAATTAATTATCAATCAATTGACTTTATTTTTTGTGGTAAAAACACTTAACATGATATTTACCTTCTTATTTAGGTGCAGAGTATAGGTTAACTACAAACACAATATTATATAACAGATTTTTAGAATTTATACAATTTTCTTAATGAAACTTTATACTGGTCAAATAGCAGCTTCGCAAATACGCATCCTCCAGTATCTATAAACTGCCTTTCTACTACCTGTTTCTATGACATCTCTAAAGTAGCTTAACTCAGCCTCTGCCCAAGGCTTGCTGTGGACTTGTCATGACTCCCCAGCAGAGGTTTTTCTACCTGGACATGTTGGGCTCCTCTGAGTTTGCTAACCAATTTGTAACTGAAAAGTTGGCCTGGGAGGAAGAGGATCTGGAGCAGAGTCCTAGGTCATTGTCTGGCGAGACTTGTGCTAGAGAGATGTGCCCTGAAGTTGGGAGGACCAATGCTGTCATCTGAAGTGAAATTAATCCTTTAGAAATATTACTAATCCAGCCTCACTTGATGAAATGGCTAAAGAGGCAGTACTTGTCCTTGATTGTGTATGTTCATATTAATTTTATGAAAGATCTGTAGTAAAAGCATGTGTTGGAAATGGAACCAGTTGTATTGACATCTCTGGAGAACCTCAGTTTCTGACATGAATGTAGTGGAAGTATCATGAGAAAGCTGCAGAAAAAGGAGTTTAAATAATTGGAAGCAGTGTTTTTGACTGTATACTAATAGATCTGGCAGTAATATAAGGTGTCCATAAAGTTCATGTACAATTTAAACTAATTGGCTATTAAAATAAAAGATACTCTAACTGCTGTGAAAAGTTCTATACATACTTAGAACCTGAAGCCTTCTTCATTCATGACAGTACCTACAAGTTAGCAGTTTGTACTTTTGAAGATCAGAGTAATTTGAGAAAACTACAACATGCATCAAATCTGAAGTGTTCCACTTGTCGTTCCAAAATTGAAAAGACAGTGCCCAGTAACTTATTATGAGAACTAATCTAATTTTCCATTTCTTTCCTAAAATTTGATGTGTCTATTGTGAAGCATACTGAGTGTCGCTTGCATGAAAATTTAGAGCATTAGTAGTTCAATATGCTGCTTGTACAACAGTGGGAGGCATCAACTATTATCAAGCTGATGTTTGTAGTACTTTTCTTTTTATTCTTTATGAAATTTGGCATAGAAAGAAAATTTCTCAAAATTCCCACTGATAGGACAGCCTTGCTAATAAACTATTTAACTGAGAAAAATAAACTATCCAATAAAATATAATAGGAATAAACTCACAGCATATTAACTACCCCTTTGAAGAGAAAACTCACAACACAACTTTGAGTTCATCAACCATATGGGGCTTAACTTGTTATCTCTAAGAGTTTGTTTTCACAGTCTAAAGGATCCTTAAACAATAGGGCTGTGAACTCACCACTCCAGTTTCTTCAGTTCCTGCTATTACCACATTCCAAGGACTTTGATAAGCCTGTCTCATGGGGAGAAAAGAAAGGAAGAAAAAAGAAAGAAGAAAAAGATCAGACACAGCCACTTCATAGCCATCTCCTATTATTAACTTGCTGTTTTTATTAACATTATTATTACTGCTCCTATTAGTAACATTAACTGTTTACTTATTCTTGCCTCTTATAAAATCTCTAAGGCCCTTGTTCTGGCATTTCCCCCCTTTTTTTCTTTTGGGTGCTGCAACCTGCCCCTACTCTTTCTCTGTTTTTATTTTTCTTTATTTTTTCTTGCTCTCTCTTCCTTTCTCTCTCTCAAAGAGAAAGTTAAATAAACTTTTTATTTCTTTTTATTCTAATCTTTGTGTCAAAAATTCTTTCTCTACCTGAACCACGAACTCCCACCCTAACTTCGTTCTAAAACCCGTGACTCTTTGCCTTTGATAATTTTTTTAAAACAAGGGCCAACACAAGAACAGGTTGATGCCTTATTATGTTCATTGACATTCTTTGGTCAAGGATATGGTTGAGGCCTTAATACTGATAAGAACAAAGCAAATATCCAAATTTTTATTTAACTGAAAGGTCTTGAAGGTGGATATGTGACCTTGCTCAACTATGGTTCAGGCAGCCATGATGCTTTTAAATGATGTTTCTGGTCTTCTTAAGGTAGCTGAGGTCTTCACACTGGAATCAAGTTTCTCTGGAACAAAGTTGATTGGCAGACTCAAAATACGACATTGAATTTAGTGTCATTAGAAGCTCTGAAGCCTAAACATTTGAAGAAGTAACTAAAGTCATAAAGTGTGTGAATTAACACTTTCTATAGTGGATATCTGAAATTCCTGTATAAGTCTATCCAACTGTACATGAAAAAGATTGGCAGCACCTGTGGCTCATTGAGTGGGGTGCTGGCCCCATAAACCGAAGGTGGTGGGTTCAAACCCAGACTCAGCAGAACTGCAAAACAGAAAAATAGCTGGGCGTTGTGGCAGATGCCTGAAGTCCCAGCTACTCAGGAGGCTGGGGCAAGAGAATCGCCTAAGTCCAGGTTTTGGAGGTTGCTGTGAGCTGTGTGACACCATGGCACTCTACCCAGGGCGATAAAGTGAGACTCTGTCTCTACAAAAAAAAGAAAAAAGAGAGAGATTGTCATATCTAAAATATCTACACAACAAAAGCAGGAAATTGAACTAGCCTACCCTGAATGTCAAATCTCAGCTGATTATGTGACTTTATTTCTTAGACTCTAGTCTCTTCTACTGTAACACTCATTATGTCTGCAGATATGCCACTTGTAGATTATGAAATTGCTGATATGGGACATTTGAAGTCTACTTGGCTCTGAAAATTGAGGATGAAGAAGGATTGTAGGCATTCTCAAAATCAAAGAAAATAAAACTAAAAACTATCTGAGAACTTCTTCTGAGATGCCAGCAAGTACTGAAGTACTTTCTGTCACTGAATTAGTACTTCTGAGTACATATGTAGATATTTTCTTTTAATCTCCCCTCCATTCTCTACGATTTGTTTAAAGAATAAAGTCCAAAGTCAATCAAGTCTTGGTAACCTGGAAATATTTTGTCTTACTTACAAATATTGTGTGATTTTTATAAAAAAGTCATGACTCTAAATGCAGCTTTAAAAATTGTTTTTCATGGCTTGGTGCCTGTAGCCTGGTGGTTACAGTGCCAGCCGCATACACCCAGGTTGGTGGGTTGGTACCCAGCCCAGCCACGGCACCCTAAAAAGGGGAACATAGTGAAAATCTATCTTAAAAAATGAATTCTTTTTCAAATTAAATAAAATTATCTGAATTTCAAAAAAAAGAATTTCTTTTATAAATTTCTATTGATTTTTCACCACCTAAGCAGCTTTTTTCTCTAATTTACTTTTTGTATTTCCAATAGGTTTTCCACTGAAGCTCTAAAATAAAGCAACGGACCTGTCCTCTTGTAATAAACATGTAATAAACATACACATGGTGAAAAAATAAAATAGCCAAACTCAGTTATTCTTGATACTGTCAAATTCCTCTTAAATGCTAGCTCCAATTCATATTTCCCCCAGCAGTACATGAGGGGTCCAATTTTATTGTGTAAACACACCAAGCTTGGGATTATAAATTATGTCATGGACAAGATTTACTATCATAATGATACAGAATTTTCTCAAAATTAATTTATAAATTAAACACAAGTTTGCAAGTTCAGTCATAATCCATAATCTTGCTGGAAATTGGTCTGTAGCTCCTAAAGTCCACTTGACAGAGAAAAGGTTCAAGACCAGATCAGATAATTGAGAAATAATGGTTAAGAATGGGAGATTTTCTACCATATGTCAAAATGTACTATCCAGCTAAAATAAATATGTCACTGAAGCATGTTGTGGAAGGTATTTTAACATTTATCTTCTCATAACAATGAAGTCAGGCCGCTGCAGAGTCAACTTCTACTCTGTGTTTTTCTCTTCATCACTACTATTCTTAGAGAGCGTAAGAAGGTCCCTGCTTTTAACTATAGAACTGAAGAGCCTATGTGTCATTCATCTTCCTGTGCCCTTCCAGGGGAATGTGGTGAATTGGAGACTGTTTCTCTCTGCTTAAAACCATCATCTGGGTTTCTGGTATTATAGAACACTTTATCTCTTTCCTATCCCAAACTGTGCCTTCTGGGGCTTGTATGTTCTCTTCTCCGGTTTCATCCTCCAGAGAGCAGAATACACACCTTGTCTGGCCACCTCGAGACCACAGTGATGGCTAAGATGTGTCTGTTTGCAAACGGAGTGGCCAGAATTTCAATGTGTGAAGTAGCTGGCACTTCCCAAAATACCCATTCTCTTATACATTCATTATAAATGACCACCCACTTTATCTTTGACTTAGTGAACTCATAATAATCAGGCCCAGGACAAGATTACCTTTATTTCCTGGACTGTGTGTATAGAGCTAAGGGAATCATCAACCTATGTACTTGAAATGGTGTTATAAGTTTCTTCGTTCAGGAAATCTAACCAGGCATTAGGTTCCAGATCAGGAAGTTGGCTCAGTTCAAGAAACTGGGAAAACATAAAGTCCTCATTTTTTTTTGTTGTTGTTTATAAACTGAGCATAAATAACATTGGCTGTCCAGCTAACATTCCTCGAGAGGCATTGTATTCTATTAACCATGTCTGGCCAGTTGCCAATTCTACCTTGCCATTCATTTGTTCCTTTTTTTTTTTTTTTGTCATTTATTGTTTTTGATGAATGAATGCTTTCCACTTGATTTCCATTATCTTGGAATCTTATTATTACATAGCTATTGGTGACACAGGTATTTTTTACTGTCAGCCATGAACAACAAAGGAGAGACAACATCAACATTCTAAGCAAACTGCTACCACTCTCATGAGCAATCTTTTTTCTTTTTCTCACCTCTTACTGTAAAGAGGTGCTAGGTATCTTATAGAATCTCCATAGAAATAGTCATCTGGTGGTTTTATGAACTCACAGAATGTTCATGGTAGCATGCCCAATTCTTGGGAATTTCTATGTCATTTAACAGAGTATTGCTTTCAAGCTTCTAGGAGACACCCTTCTGATATATTTGCTCTGTTCCAGGGTTCTTGCCAGAAAATTGGATCCTGTATCCTGAAAGAATGTTGCCATATTCATAAACTCTCCTACTTAGACAACTTTCTGTTCCACATACCTTGATCTAGAAAACTCAGAATATAGGTGCATATATGCTGTTCTGGTTCTTTCCAGTATACTTTGATTAGATACTACAGTTTATTTAGGAGTAATGATTATCCTTTCTTAGAAGGATAAATACTTGCTCTATGAAGAAATTCTGTGTTTTAACTCTAATTATTAACATTGTAGTCAAAAAAGGAAGGAAAGAGCAGATTATGATGAGGTGACAGTATACTGTCTTTGTCTTGCATGAAGAAGTTGACTGCATCCTCTTAAAATCCTTTAAAGAACAGTAGTTTTCAACCGGTGTACTGTGAGAGGATCATAGGTATGCCATGAAAAATTTTAAAGATCTTTAATTAAATTACTTTCAAAAGACAGTAAGTATATATTTTTGTTTACTCTTTTTTAAAATCAGCATAATTTAGGTGTGCCACAGAAATTTAACTATAGGTTTAATGTCTGTCATGAGATCAAAAAGGTTGAAAAACATTGCTTTAGAAGAAGTCAGCTGTTCTATAGGTTTAGAATACTTGGGAGCATGTAGGAATTCAAGATTTTAAAGTACATATATATATATATTTTTTCAGGGTAATAAAGAGAGGTTTTATTTACAAAAAACAAACGGAAAGTTCAGAGCACTTCCAAAGAGAGTGGGAAGTTAGTCCCTCTTCTGAAGGAGAAAAGGTGAGAGAGACTGATTTTTAAGGTGTATTGGCCTAGACATCTCCGTCCAATTTTGGTGGCCCCATTACTTCCCAATCAGGCTCCTGATCATTGTAAAGCAGAGTTGCTCATAGTAGCAATTTAATGTTCTCTGGCACTCTGCTACTCTTTGTAATTGAATTTCACTGCTGGTCCTGAGCTTGCTCAGCTCTCCATCAACAAGGGATTGGTATCTCTGCATGTGCTGCCAAAAAGAGGCCCCCTGGCTTTCACAAATAGCTTTTAATTGATTAGTTTTATATTATCTCTCTCACAAGCATCAATTAACCCCAGCGATAGCTATCCAATTTTATTATCCTTATAATTATTATTTCTGTCATATTTCTCAAATGCCTACTAAATTTCATTCACTGATGGATGATTCAACAAAGTTTTTCTGTAAAGGGCCAAATAGTAAATAGTTTAAACTCTGTGGGCAGCAAAGTGACTGTGTGTCCCACAGTAGCAACTATTCTAATTTGATGTTGTAGCATGATTACATGGCTGCCTTTTATAAGACTTTTTTAAAAAAAAAAAACAATAGGTGGTGGGCTACATTTTGCTAATCCCTTGGCCTCACACATGTGCATCTTTGGTGGATCATACCAGTCCATAACGTGTGGGAGCTTTAACAGGTTTACTGCCATGATGTTCTGGGGCTGTCAGCCTCCTCCTCATATAGTAATTATTGGATTCATGAGTGTCAGAAAATTGAGAGGTACCCAGCCCCAACATCCCATCCATCGAGACTCCTCTTCAGGTACCAATTCAGACCTCAGACGCTAGGATGGCAGTTAGCATGAAGAGAGGGAAGCAAGATGCTGCAAAGAGAGAAGGTAGGCAGGCTATGATACTCTCAAATTGTTCAGCCAACCGCTTGGGGATATTTAAAGCTAGGCTTTTGGGAGTTGCTCTGAGTTGGCGTGAAAAGGCCATATATTAATATCTTCATACAAACAGGATATTTAATGACAGTTGTCCCTACAATCAGAGTATTGCTTCAAGTCAAAGTGGCTATCTTCAGTTTAAGGAGACTCTGGGAGACGGCTAACAGCTGAGGACTTTTGGTCAACAGTATTCCCTACAACCAGAGGACTATGCCTGAAGAGGCATCTTGATCCTGGATGGTGACTTCCACTAGAGAAGTAGTGTTAGACATATGCAGAGATACTAAGTGCCTTTCAGTGGGATCTTGGTTGTGCATGATGACCTGCACTAAAGACACAGGGTCAAGAAACATCCAGAAATACTAAGTGAGCTTGTCCTCGCCGTTTCTCGATTTCACATCCAGTTCTTGCATTCGCGAGCCTGTAGGCACTCGTGTCTGATGCCTTTGCGAGACGTAAGAGAGGCAATCCTTTTTCATGCAGTTCATGCTGCATAACCCCATTCCTTACTTTGGTAATTGGAAGACTTGAATTCTCACAATGACTGGCTTGAGATTCATTTTTTGATCTTTCAATTTCATTTCTTTTCATAAATAATTATGAAAAGTATAATTCATACCACATGTTGATATTTCACATTTGCTTAACTGAACCGAACTGGAAAGTGTAGTAGATATGAATAAATTTTCAGTTCTGTGAAAAACTAAACAGAAAATATTTGTTCAGTATTTTATATATTGATATAAATATATACTAATTCTCCTTTTTGCATTCTTCCATTTTCCTATATGAATGTTCTAAATGTGTTTAATCTTACATATCTCTATATTATAGATATTAAAAATATATTGTGAAGTACACACCACTCAAGGATTAAGGATCTCTTGAATCCTTAATTTTTGAAGGAGAGTTTAATGTATTTTTGGCAATATAGGTTGTATTGTGTTACATGGAAGCATGACTTTACTATTGTGAGGAAGTTGATATGGTTAAAAGAAGTGCATATGGATACCATGTAGAAGTGGATTCTGGTTACAACTTGGATAATTTGGCTAAACTGGAAATATATTTTCCAGGATCACTTGTATTACTTCTGCGTTACATAGGAAATGTACATAAGAGCTGAAACGTGAAAGTGAAGCTGGGTCATTACTTTCTGAAGGTCTTTTTATGCTCAGGCAAGGTGACAATAGATAGACTCACAGGTCCTGAGGGTCTATAGCATCCAAGAATCAATGGGAGTTGTTGCCACCAATTTCATAAACATGCTTGCAACCCCTGGGCTTACATGTACATACGTTCTGTTTCCACTTTGTGCTGACTGCTGGCTCTCTGAACCTGCTATACTTCAGATCGACCTCCAGATGCTTGGCTGTGTCTCCACAGAGACAGAAATAGCACAGAAGCAACAGCTTCCCATAGATAATCCTTCTACAAGAAATCTGAAAGATTTTAGATAGGATTTTTATCAGAGCAGCTGCAGAGTTCTAGAAGGGCAATCCCCAGTGCATAAATAATCACAATCAAAATTAGTGTGAGAAGGCAACACAAAACATCATTGATATTACAGACATGGTCACATCTCCCTGAGCTGAAGTTTTGCATTTGTTATATTTACTTATGTGTTAAAACTCAGAAGTCTTGCCTTGTTTGTCTTCAGACCAATGAAACTACTCTTTCATTGTGTTAATTTCTATTTCAATCAAATTGAATTCTGGTAAAATTGTATGGGTTTGATTATATACTCAGATTAAGCTGCTCACGTATGATCACACACAGTTGTTCACCTGTCTTTGAATTATAAATGTATCTATTATCTATCATTGTCACTTGTTTTTTTTATTGTATGTGTTTGTGAATTACTTATTTTATAAAAATGTAAACATTTATAGGGATTATGTTAATTAATTATAATTTATTATCCTTACTTATTATCAATATAGAATCCTATATTGATATAGTTTCTAATAAATCAAATTGCATGTGTATAAATCTTATTTTTCATTATTTGTCTAATTTAATAGTTACTGCATGGAAAAGTGGGAAATACTTTTTTTTTTTGAGACAGAGCCTCAAGCTGTCACCCTGGGTAGAGTGTCGTGGCATAACAGCTCACAGCAACCTCCAATTCCTGGGCTCAAGCGAGTCTCCTGCCTCTGCCTCCCAAGTAGCTGGGCCTACAGGCACCCAGCACAACGCCTAGCCATTTTTGTTTTTTGGTTGCAGCCGTCATTGTCGTTTGGTGACCGGGTTGGATTCGAACCCGCCAGCTCAGGTGTACGTGGCTGGCGCCTTACCCCGCCGAGCCACAGGTGCCGAGCCAATACTTTTTTTCTGTTGAAAAAACATTTCTACCTTCCATTAAACAATTGATCTTTTTTATGGATTACTGGGTATCTGACATAACTTAATTTTAATAACTTTTTCTTGAACAAACTTTTTTGATTTATTTACATTGAGAGGCTGAAAATCAAATGAAATACTTTAGTGATGAATGTAATGAAAAGCCTTTTAAATTACTTATTATATATTTTATTTTCACAAAACAAAGATTGCTTCTGATTATGAAGTTTTCATCAACACCTTTATTTCAAATTAGTAAGGAATATTCAAATATTAATAGTAAGGAATATTCAAATGCAGGAATACATAAGACTCAAGATTCTATGACACCAGTAGAAGATCATATATAGTATCTGCTATTTCCTATGTTTAAAAATTCAGAATAAAACAATAATAATATTAGTAACACTGTCAATACAACTAACACATCTGGAAATTTTTATGTTCTACTTTCAGTACAGATGCACTTAAACCATCTGACAGGATAATTAGGAATTATCATAAAATTAAAAGTTAGATCGGATTTGTTTCCCTGCTCCTTTGTTCAGTAGGAAGAAAAGTAAAATTAACACACAAACCTAACATCAAAGGAAATTTATAGTTAACTGTATAATTTTTATTTCCAATTTTTATCTTTTATTTTCTTATATTCTCATGATTTATAGAGAAAAATAATGAAGTAGAGGGAAGAACTCTTAGCAGCTAATGCCCAGATGAATAAAATGCAGTAGGGCCAACTAAACTGCCATAAATAAAGCAAAGCTAGGGAATGAAATGAACTACTTTCCCCCAGTGATTAGACAGTTATTGATTCGCAGGTGGATAATAGGTAAAAAAAAAAAAAATAACAATAATAAAATAAAAGAACTGGCACTATTCAAGGTCAAGAAACACTCCACTGACTAATTCATCTCTATATATTTATATAAAGATTCATTTGTGATATAGAAATAGAAAGCCAATGAAGTAGATAAGAGAATTCTGCAATAAAATAATAGTTCTTTTTATATTACCACATTTAGGAGTATAAATTTAAAGAAATTACTATATAGGAATTTCTGAAAATTGCCTCATTTAGGGACATGCAATTTAAAGTACTTGAACTTCTCATTTTTTATCAGCGAATTTGGTGTCAAATGACAAAATCATTGTTATCCCAGTCTTTAAACATCATTCATAAAACCATGCAATAATTATTACTTAAAGTTATAAAAAGGGTAACATTGAATTAATTTTATCATGTCAAACAAAAGCTGTTTTCTTTCCTTTTGTCCTTTAAAATTGTGATATCTTACTCTGTAAACATGAAAACCAATACCTTTTATCCTCCTAGCATCAATGTGAGTTGTTGCCATCAATTTCATATTTATGCTTGTAATCACTGGGCTTATCACCTCTGGCCTTCTTTGACTTCTTTCTCCTTTGCCTCATACATGAAAAATGTTGTCCAGGAATGCCATTTTCTCTTGTACAACATAACTTTTGCTTCATTTTTAAATTTGTTTAGTTTTTAAAACTTGTCTATGTGGCATTTGCATTGATTTAAGCATACAGCAGAACCTCCATAGCCGACCATCTCCCTACCTGAACTGCCTCCTCATGTTGACCTAACGTTCATGGACCAGGCATGCACCACATGTACATATCCGTGCAGCAGACCTAGTTCCTCAAGTTGACCACCTCCATATGTTGACCAGCTTGTTATGGTTCCTTGGGTAGCCAACTTACAGAAGTTCTTCTATATTCATTACTTTACCGCTTTCTCCTAAATATGACTCCAAAAAAATAGGAGGACTATTTTTAGGAATACTCAATACTGTATTTCAGGTGCCCCAAACTGTATTTCGTCAATAGGGAAGAATCAATATTTTTTATAATAATGGATTTCCAACGTATTCCTCCTTTGAAATCCAAAGGAATTTTTGTATTACGTGCTGAACAATGAAGCAATTACTGAACACTGAGCCTTGTCATGCAGCAGTTTTTGTTTCCTTCTTGTTTGTTTTTCATTCCAAGCCTGAGGTTTTCTTGTCTTTCCTGTTCATCCTTCTGGCTATTTACAGTGAAGCAAATGTGTCTTAGCAATTTTTTATTGTCATCCATGTCATTTATGATAGTTAATTTTATGTGTCATCTTGATTGGGCTACAAGGTGCTTAGACATTTGGTCAAATATTATTTTGAATTTTTCTGCGAGTATGCCGTTGAATGAGATTAACATTGTAATTGATAGAGTAAAGCAAGCTACCTTCATAATGTATAGGCACCTCATCCAATTGCTTGGAAGCCTGAGTAGAGCAAAAGATCATTTTTCTCATAAGTAAGGGGAAACATTTTCCAGCAGACTACTTTTTTACTCAATCTGTATCATCAACTCTCCTGGGTTGTGAGCCTATTGGCCCACATTACATATTTGAGCTTGCCAGTCTTCATAACCACATGAGCCAATTTCTTTTAATAAATCTGTATCAATGTCATCTATATCTCTATCACCTACATCTATGTCATCTATATCTATAATGTTTCTATCTCTCTATGCACAGACACACATGTTCCTCTGGTGAACCCTGATTAATATAACATTTCTCATCTTTAACTACATTTCTTCCACAAATCATTTCTTCCCTGGCCAAACAAACCAACCAGCATTTGATTGTTGTTATTTAATGAATGACCTCTGGATACCACAATCGGAGGTACCTACATCCAAACATTCATTATGGAACTACAATAGTGCAAGAGAATTCCTTCCCCTTTATAATACAGGGCATGCATTTAATAAAATACATTGACTAAAAATAAAATATCAGTAAATAAAAATCAAGATTTAGTTATCAGGCCTTTGTCAGTTTCATAACATGCAAAAATCTTCTCCCATTCCAAAGGCTGTCTGTTTGCTTTGGTTGTGGTACCAAATATCATTTATTTGTTTTTAGTGTTGCTGTAATTAACAGTGGGTTATTCCTTGTAAAATATTTTCCCAGGCCATATTCCCAAGAGTTTTCCCAAGGCTCTGTTCTAGAATTTTTATTGCTTCATGTCTTAATTTAAATTTTCTATCCAGTGAAAAGCATTTTTTGTCAGTGGTGAGAGGTGCGGGTCCGGTTTCAGTCTTCTACACGTGGCTAACAAGTTCTCCCAACACCATTTATTCTACAAGGATTCTTTTGTTAGGTATATCAAAGATCAGATGGTAATATGTGGCTGGGGTCATCTATAGATTCTCTATTTTATTCCATAGATCTATATCTCTATTTTTGTGCCAGTACCATGCTGTTTTGATCACTAAAGACTTGTATTATAACCTCAAGTCTGATAATGTGATGCCTCCAGTTTTTTTTTTTTTTTTTTAATTTTTAAGTTCTTAAAATTGTGTAGGCTACTCAGGCTGCAACATGGTATGTTCTTATATTTATAATGGTTTCTGTTATTTCTTTTCTCGGGTTACATAAGTCTCTTTATAGAGATCTTTCATGTTCTTTTTAAAATATATTCCCAGGTATTTCCTCTTCATTAGAGTTACTATCAAAGGCACGGTGTCTTAAATTTTATTCTCACTTGACTAAGATCTACAGAGAACTCAAATTAATCAACAAGGAAAGAGTAAATAACCTAATTATAAGTGGGCAAGAGACTTGAACAGAAAATTTTCTGAAGATGACAGATGAATGACCAATAAACACATGAAAAAATGCTCATCATCTTTAATCATCAGAGAAATCCAAATCAAAACGACTCTGAGATATCAGCTAACTCCAGTAAGATTAGCCCACATCACAAAGTCCAAAATCAGCAGATGCTGAAGTGGATGTTGAGGTAAGGGGACACTTCTACACTGCTGGTGGGATTGCAAACTGATACAACCTTTATGGTAAGACATATAAAGAATTTTTAAAAAACTAAAAGCTGACCTTCCATCTGATCCCACAATTCCATTACTAGGTATCTACCCATAAGAACAAAACACATTTTATCAAAAAGATATTTGCAACAGAATGTTTATTGCAGCTCAATTCACAATTGCCAAATTGTTGAAACAACCCAAATGTCCATCAACCCATGAACCTACAACAGACTGTGGCACACGTAGACCATGGAGTGCTATTCAGCCATAGAAAAGTTGGAGACTTTACATCTTCTATGTTTACCTGGATGGAGTTGAAACACATTCTTAGTAAAGTATCTCAAAAATGGAAAAAAAAAATAACCAATGTACTCAATACTAATACAAAAATCAACATATAAACATTTATATGTCCACATGAATGATAAAACCCAGATATAATCTACCAAGGGGGAGGGGAAAGAAGGAAGAGGGGAGAGTGAGGAGGGAAGGCAATTGGCAGGATCTGACCAAACTGCACAATGTGAGGAGTACATCCTGCCCGTGGATGAACTTTACCTTGGAAGTGAGAACAATGGAACCTAAAACTTTGTACCCTTATGTTAATTTGAAATAAAAATAATAATAAATTTTTAAAAATCAAGATTTAAACCAAGATCTGCCTTACAAGAAATCACAAATTTAGTTTTTAACAGCACTCAACCTCTGATTATTCTAACATTTTTTCACCAAAAGATCAACTCATATTTCTTATGATTTAAAAAATTGTAATTGTATAGTTCATTAATTTAATTTGCAAATATTTATCAACTACCTAACTTAAGAAATACTATAAATTTATTCAGGCATAGATGAAGACTTTGCCATTTCATTTACTTTTTAATGTTTGGAATACTTGCCTCTATGATGTTTTACACACTATAATTGTGATTGACTAATTGACTTTCTAGTATGTTAGTTGAAAACAAATTTAGGCAAAGCTGACTCTTAGAAATTCTGTTCTTAATAAAGGGATAATATTTAAAGTGTGATGTTTTAAATGGAATACTGTTCTAAAATATGATTATTTTATTTCTTATTTTTACACTTCATTATTTGTCTGAATTTATTTATTCAAAAGAGAGATAATAAAACAACAATTTATAGGAGCATTGCTTATTTGCATATCTCATTTTAAGCTTTACTAATTGCCACTGAAAATGCCCAGATTGTTTATTAGTCATTTATTTTGTTGAAGAACTTTTTTGCTTAGACATTCACAATAATGCAATCATTCTCAGAACACTACCCAAAATATATCAGAAGATCAATAACATTTATTTTCCACAATGAATTTTCTCAGTTTTAAAAGCTCGTATTTCAGATTCTGAGGAAATATATAAATTTTTCTGCATTTTTAAAAGTATTTTTATGTAGATAGTAATTAAATGTCCTCTGAGTGATTTAATAAGGTAATTGTTTTCAAAAGAAAATAATTTTCTTCTTCATTAATGCCGTTACCCTTTTTTGTTGCTATTTTTATGTTAAATAACATAATAGGAACATTACAAATGGATATAAAGAGTTATTTAGAATTATAAAATACATAGTAACCTGATTGGTATAAATCTTTAGGTTCATGTAAATTTTTTATAGGGACAATGGCTTATCAACTCCAAATATATTAAAAATTATTTAAGGGACTCAGCTCCATCATTGTGAATTTAAGTTACCATTGCAAACATGTTTACTGATACTTTATTTTAAAAGTTACTGTTTTGAATCACATCTGAATGTTGTTTCACTTATTTACATTTATTCTCCAATGAGATGGAATACTTTTCTCATTATCAAGTTATATGGATAAATGGACTTCCTTGACACTTTCTAAAAAGAGGATGATGTATTAGCAAGAAAATTTCTATCATTATTCCTCTCTAAGGGTAGAGTTTTCATCACGTTGGTAAGAACCTAAAGTCTATTAAACACCTTCTACCTGCTGGCAGGATACTATTCGTAGGTGTTTAATATAACTCAGGACTTATCCTGCCCTGCCTACTTTCCTATTTCCTTTAGTATCCAGAGGAAGTGTCCCATATCCTTCATCTGGAATTTTACCTCCATTCAACTCTAAAATATCCTTCTCTGATTTAATCTCCACCCTCTCTTTGTTCTGTCCTTAGTACCATGAACCCTTACTGTATTTTGGAATTTTGTTTTTGTCATCAGTAAAATTTCTATAGTTTCTAACTGTGAGTTTTCTTTTGGCTTCTTACGCTATGTGAAACCTGGGTATCTCATGAAGATGATACTCTATCACAGTAGTCTCTAAAAAGATGGCTATTCTCCTGCATCTCAGGTAGTGCTGGGACTTTGAAGGTGACTTATGTGTGTGTCTCATACCTCATGGCTAATATTGCACCATCATCCATCCCTCTTCCTCTACATACCAAGTGCTTTGAAGCATAGACCTTAATTTATCTGATCAGTTATGTTCCCTTATTACAGTGGTTTATAAAACTGGTTACTTTTCCTTATTTATTAAAGAGTTTTAGGATTTGATTTCCTGATGCTTTCTTTTTCCACTGTCTCAATATTTAATCAGTTTTTGCTTCTCTCCTGCATCTAATGATATTGTCCACTATGCTTCTCTGTTATCAACTCCCTCAGTAACATCCTATACTTTATCATGAGTAATAGCTGCTGCCTCACCAAAATTTTATTTTTTAAGCCTCTATTCTCTTCATACCACCTCCTATCAATGAAATTTATTCACTTTTGTATTTGGAGGCCAATTAATGTTAGAACTCAGTGGTAACTCCAGTATACTGAATCTATCATTAGCTTCTGTCGGTCATCTCTAATTCCCTGATTACTTAACTTGGACACCAGGGCCTATCGTAATTTTTTTCCTTACATAGGTACTCAATTTATTTATTTTTCTTTATAAAGTACTGACCTGAAAAACCTCCCTGCACTTTTTTATAGACATTTTAGGTAAATAAAAAAAAATCATAACCATGATTACATTAAATTGCCCTTGATAATTTAATTATGCCCTAACCCTTTCTTAGAAATATGAGCACATGTCCCTAGTCAATTCACTCATCTACTGCAGGGCAATAGTTAATGCTTTCTCCAGTTTTTTCAAATAAAACTTTTCTTTCTGACTCTTGATTTTTATATCACCAAGAAAATGGAGTCTTTCTGAAGACATTCTTTTTTTTCAGCTTAATATGAGGGTACAAATGATTAGGTTACAAGGTTTGTGTTTGTTAGATAAAGTCCCTGTTGTAGTTGCCCTGTCCCCAGGACGTGTGCCATATAACCTTACATTGTGCCCATTAGGTGGGAGCTCACCAATTCCCCTCCTCCTCCATTCCCCCCTTGTCTTCCTTCCCCCAACTTGAATTGAATTGAGTTTTTCTCTTGTCTGGGCATGTATTAATTTGTCTACTGGCTTCATATTATTATTGAGTCCGTTGGATACTTAGTTTTCTATTTTTATGATATTTAACTAAGAAGAATTAGTTTCAACTCCATCCACATTAATACAAAAGATGTATAGTCGCTGTATTTCTTATGGCTAAATAGTACCATGGTAACCATATACTACAGTTTATTAATTTATTCATGGGTTGATGGGCATTTCGGTTGCTTCCACATCCAGGCAATTATAAATTGAGCTGTGATAATCCAGTACAAATGTGCTTATGATAAAATGATTTATTTTTCCCCTCTAGGTAGATGCTTAGTAATGAAATTGCAGGATCAAATGTAAGGTCTATTTTGAGTTCTTTGAGGATTCTCCATACTTCTTTCCAAAGAGGCTTTATTAGTTTGTAATCCCACCGACAGCATAAAAGTGTTCCCTTTTCTCCACATTCGTGCTACCAACTGCAACACTGGGAATTTTGGATGTGGACTATTTTCACTGTGGTTAGGTAATACTTTAATACCTCAGGGTGGTTTTGATTTGCATTTATCTTATGGTGAGCACTTTTCATATGTTTATTGGCCATTCCAGAAGGCAATTTTTATAACTAACTGACCAAACCATCTTACTAATCTAAACTCAATCCATCTAACTTTATTCCTATTATAATGAGTTCACATTCGTATCCCTTCCTAAAGCTAACAACTTCACCTATGTGATATATCTTGTGCCAGTTAGCTTTTCCCATATAATAAATAACTCCAAAATTTATGGTTAAAGACAATAGTTTTATTATTACTACTCATGAATATACAGGTATGCTGTAAGTTTAATTGATCTAGGCTTTGCTTCATACAAGTCCATCTAGACTTGGTTCTTTTCTGAAATTTGGGCCAAGGTTGATACAGGGTTTGTCCCACTCAGTGTGGTAGTCTAGGGCCCTCAGTTCCAGGCCTAACCAAGAAGATGTTTTTTCTTCAAATTGCACTCTCTGAATACATCAAGGCAGGAGAAAAGCAGTTTTTCCAGTATTTTATGTAAGCTGGGCCTCTTCTAGAGTGGACTTCCTGTCACTTTTGCCCAAGCTGAAAGGACTGCATTCATTTAATAGACTCATTCATTCACTAATCAACACTGAAGTCTGCCAAATTCTAACCAAATGTAATTCAAAGATCTCCCTCTTTACAAAACAGCATATAACCCCTAGATAAAAGACCCATATGTAGGACTTCCCACTTGGATCTCACGCCATCTGCTAGAGGCTCCAGTGCCTTTAATTCTGTCTGTATTCCTTTTTATCTAATATAATCTATTATATCACTGATCTCTGTGGACCATGGGTTTATTCTTAAAATCTCCAAGACCAAGGACTTACTGCAGAAAGAAATTCCATCAGCAAGGTCATCTCCACTTTGATTGATTCTGAAAGAAGGGCACTCAACCGGCATAAACCTCACAGAAACGCCAAGGCTTGCACGCAAGGTCTTTATTGGGGGGGGGGGAAGCTGCAGAGCAGCATTAAGGAGGAGGGGAGAGAGAGAGAGAAATGGGGGAGGAGAGGAGAGAAGGTAGAGAGAGAGATGAGACTCATGGGGGAGAGAGGGGGAGAGAAAAAAGAGACAGAGAACAAAAAACAAGGGCACCTTATATAGACTTAGGGGAGGTGTTGGGATGGTAGAATAGCCAATAAGGTATTACTGCTGTGGCGAAGAGCCGTAGGGGGCAGGCCATAAGTTTGAACTTTTCAGTGGGGATAGGGAGATAAAGTTGTGCAATTATCTAATGTTCCTCCCTTGATATGTTAAAAATAGAGGGTTGGCCTTGGGATAGGGGATGGGGAGTTCTCTCTTCTGTAGCTTCTTCCTGCTGAGATGGGGCATGCAGTTTTTAATTGGTTAACTAGAGGGTGATTATAATTTTTCCTTGGGAGGATGTAAGCAGTGGCTGTTTAGAAGTGGTATTCAGGAAAGTCTTATGGCCTGGAGTAGAATGTAGTCCTTTCATGAAGAATAGTTTTTTGTTGCATGTTGGGAGCTGTATTTGGGGTGCAGGTTTGGAGCATAAACTGAGTAGTTACTTGTTGAGACAACTTTGAGAGTTGAGTTTGAATAAAACGGGTTGTGTATGGAGTCATAGCCATTAGTTTAAGGATGATAATTATAGATATGAGGAAGGAAAGAAGTGTAACCCAGAGTGGGTTTGATAAGAAAGAGGTTTGAAGATTAATAATACAGCATGGTGGTAGGGTTTGAAGATTTTTGTATGTTAAAAGATCAGATAGAGAATAAGGGGACAGGACAGTAGTAGGAGAACTGCAAGTGAGGTTCTTTGATTTTTGTATTTGAGTAACTGTGGCTGTTAACGCCTTGAGACAAAGGGCTTAACTTTGAACAGTGTGCTCTAACTGTTTTGAGAGATAAGCAACTGAAGCAAAAATGTTTAAGCAAACTGAGAATAAACTCATGGTTTTCTGTGACATATTTTAGAAAGTGGCGACAAAGGTTAGGAACGTGAAGGGCTGGAGCGTCTAATAAAGAATGCTGTAGAGATTTAAAAGAAGTGGAAATGCAGCCTTAAAGAAAGATGGAGACTTTACCTCTTTTGTGTTTACATGGATGGAGCTGGAACATGTTCTTCTTAGCAAAGTATCTCAAGAATGGAAGAAAAAGTATCCAATGTACTCAGTCCTAATATGAAGCTAATTTATAGCTCTCATATGAAGGCTAGAACCCAATTATAGCACAAGAATACAGGGAAAAGGGAAAGGGAGGGGAGGGGAGGAGGGAGGACGGGTGGAGGGAGGGCAATTGGTGAGATCACACCTACGGTGCATCTTAGCAGAGTACTGGTGAAACTTATTAAATGTAGAATATTGATATCTTCATACAGTGATTAAGAAAATGCCAGGAAGGCCATCTCTAACAGTACGATCAAAATATTTCTGTTTGTATATGAAGTAAGCACATTGTGCCCCATGACTGCACCAATGTACACAATTATGATTTAATAAAATTATTAAAAATAAAAATAAAAAGATTTACCACCTAGTGGAGAACCAAGTATAGGGGCTTTTATAAGGAAAACGGTGCAGATTGTTTACTTAGATCTTTTAGTATTAAATACCTCTTTCGCCAGGAACAATCCAGAAAAGACTGTTCTGTGATAAAGGCAAACAGAAAATAAATCCATCAATCAACAAAAAAGACCACCTTCGACAGAGTGGAGGTAAAAGTTATCCTTTTAAGCCACACCTTACAAAGGGAACTACGTGTGTGTGAGTGTTCGCACGCGCGTCCACCCAGGTAGGTGTGGGCATGTTCTTATCTGGCTGCTGGGAGACTTCAGCTAAGGTAGATGGAGGGACTTTAAAAACCAGTATCACACCACTAGCTGTGTCCTTTATGCTACTCCAATACTTCCTAGCCAACTTGATGGAGATAGTTTTATTTAACATATATTTTTCATGTACGTAAAAAGCGAAGAAAGAGCATGTGTGACACGTATTTTTTTGGTTACATGCAAAATAATAAAAAAAATTTACTAGCAACAAATGAAGTTTACAGATACCAAATATCTTGCTTATAATTTCCCAATTCTAGACCTTCTGGCTACAGTCAAACCATAAGGCGATTGCTTAAAATGCAAATTCCTGGGCCCCAATCCCCAGATACTGGAATCCAACCTCTCAATAGAGGCCCAGACACCAGTATCCTTAAAGTCTCAAAACTGGTCCAGCTTGGGAATCACTACTTTTTGAGAAATGTAAACCTGTCTCTTATAGGTGGGCTTCCTTTTTTTTTAAATAATGCCTTCCTTGTACACAGCCGTTCAGTCTCCCTGAGTTGTGCATGGAAGGGTCGTTATCTGAAGAACATAAATTCTACCACTCCTAGGATTAGTATACTTACTTGTAGTGCTGAAAACGTCACTCTGCCCGTCACTAACCATCTTTTAAAAAGTGGCTTAGATTGGAGATGGTGTTTATGAACTCACTGCAACCAAAGGGGGAGCAGAGCCCTTAGCTGAACCTTTCTGGCTCTAAGATGAAATAAAACACAAGGTGGATTCTTTTTGCCCAGCAAGCAGATGAGTACTTTTAGCAGGAGAAATAGAAGCCAAACAAAACAGTGGTCTCTAAAGGTCAAATTAGCATCAATTCATGCTGACTCAAGTATGAATACCAATGCAAAGTCAGACAAAAACATCTCAGCTTATCACATAGCCACTGAAAAATGAGTAAAAAGGATAATCTGCAGTAAGTGACAAAGAAAGCATCAAAGATAGTTCAGACAACCCCCACAATATATTCTATTAAACTCATTACTGTGTTTAGGTTCAAGATGTTACTGGGTGAGATGTTTGGGAGCTTTTAAGAGTCTCTAATATAATTGTCAACAATAAGAATTTGTGGTGGTTACAGTACCCACAGTTTAATTTTAGCCAGATGCTTTTCCCAATTTTTGAATTTATTTTTAGCCTACCACATGGCTTCAGTGGAAACTGAAAACGATCGTTAGACACAGTTTTCATCACTCACGCAGAGTGAAAATAGTAACACTGGGTGTATTTTATGCAGATGATCTTTTAGGAAAGCAATAAAACGTCCTGTGAAATACTGGGAGTCTAGATACGCTAATGCTACTGCCCAAAGTATCTGCAAGCAAGTGGGAAAGAGAAAGAAAAATGGTGTCATCGGCCACGATAGGTCTAAACATACTGTAGCACCATGCGGCACCTTGTTTCACAGCTTTCATTCAGAAGACTTTAAATTCTTTATTTTGAAACAGCTGTCCATGACACTGTAAATGGCCAACATTTCTAAACCATATTTTCACAAATTGAATTGTCACAGGAACTACTGAAGCTCAAAAATGCTTAAACTCTTTATTTCTATCTCTCTCACATATACACACACACACATTTCAAAGGGAAGTCACAGGCTCTCTTTGGTTTTGCTTGTTCGTTGCCTGAATTTGCTCAGATGACATTAGTTGGCTATGTGGGCAGGTGGGTAAACCAATCAGCATGCTGTAATATGCAAACTGTTGAGCTGACCACTCAACTCAAACTTTAAAGTTTGACAATCCATTCGCTAGCCCCTAACCTGGGATAAAGTCTGTCTCCTCCTACAGAACAGGAAGTGTAAGGGGGTGGCCTTCCTGCTCATCCAGAGTCTGCCTGTGAAGACATTTCAGAGACCTTCTGTTTTGCACTAACTTACCCTCAAAAATCAGTATCCCATAAGCACAAATAGCAGAAGTGGAGGGCAAAGAGTTTGTTGAGAAGCTGTAAACAAAGATCAACTTACTGGAGATGTGGTTAATCGGAGGATAGTGCCATTTTTTATTTCATTGCGATTCTGGAAAAGAAAACAAAAGTGGATGTAAATCTTCAAGGTAAAAAAGAGAACAAAAGCAAATATAATCTAGTACATACATAATAAGCATAATTACAATTCAGTTTATTTCTGTAGAGTAATTTTTTTTCTTTTTTTAACCATTTTTTGGGGGGGTGGGAGATAGGGTCTCACTCTGTCACTCAGGCTGCAGTGCAGAGGCATCATCATCGCTCAAGGCATCCTCAAACTCTTGGGCTCAAGCAATCCTCCTGCCTCAGCCTCCTGAGTAGCTGGGACTTCAGGCATGCACTACCATGCCCAATTAACTTGAGTAATTTTTTAATTATTTCTACTGACAATGTTAACTTTCTATCAAATCACCGACAAGATTCAGCACAGAGAAAGTGACTATAAACCCAAAGAAAAGAGATAGAGGCCCAAGAATAACAAACAAAATAAGTATTTTTTAAAGGTTACTAAGGACCACCTTAACTGACTCAGCAATTTCATTCCTACATATATACTCAAGAAAACTGAAAACCTACGTCAATACAAAAGGTTGTGCAGCGACGTTCATAGAAACATTATCCATAATAATAACCAAAAAGCAGATGCAATCCACATGTAGCAACTGAGAAATAGGTAAAACGCAATGTGGAAATTCATTCCATGGAAAATTATTAGTTCACAAAATGAATGAAGTACTGACGCGCACTGCCACGTGGATGAGCCTCGGAAACACTGCGCTCAGTGAAAGAAGCCATCCTTCTGCCCGACGCCTGGAGGTCAAGACCAAACAGCATAAACAAGGAGACCCGAATCCACCTGTCTCCCCTTGGCAGGTCTGAAGTGCGTTTTTTGAAGCTATCCCTTAGCCTCTTGGGCTTTGAAGGCAGAATTTCATTGGCAGTTGTATTTTCTTCCACCAGAGCACACAGCCTGCTCAGTTTCCAGAGGAGGCTTTCCAGGACTCACCTGGGCCGCATCCCTTACCTGGAGGACAGAGGCAAGGCAGTTAACAAATATGAGGACCGCTGTCCTGCACAGCTAAAGACCAGCCACAAGCTGGAATCTGCTCAAGATGCAGCAGGTACCCTGAGGTGGTGGGAAATTTCTCAATGTGTGCCCAAGACACAGAGAAATCGCTTGAGCCCTCAGACAGTTCTGACAGCTTATTGAACAATATATTTTCCAAAATGTTTACCTGAAAGGGAGCAGGCGTCAGGCCAGTATTCTCTCCCAAAGAAAACTATGTGTGAACATTTCTTACCAAGTGTAGGCAGGCCTGTAAACCCAGCCTTGCCTATTCTGAACCCCACGTGGTCAATTCAGTAGAGTCTAGACTCTAGCAGGCGTCCTCAAACTTTTTAAACAGGAGGCCAATTCACTGTCCCTCAGACAGTTGGAGGGCCAGACTATAGTTAAAAAAAAAAAAAAAAAAAACTAAGAACAATTTCCTATGCACACCGCACATATCTTATTTTGAAGTAAAATCAAAACGGGAACAAATACAATTCACACCAAAGCATGTGGCCCACGACTGTAGTTTGAGGACCCCTGCTAGAGCATGCCTGGACACACGGGCCACTCCGGAGAGGGCCAGCTCCTTGATACCAGAACTGTACAGGTATGTGCTGACTGGCCACGTGGCCAGAGATGCAGAAATAAATCCATGTCATTTTTTAAATTTTTTTATTTCAGAATATTATGGGGGTATAACAGTTTTGGTTTCATGAATTGCCTCTGTACAGTTTGATTCAAAGTTGTAAGTGTGCTCATCACCCAGACAATGTGCACTGAGTTTACCCAACTCCCACCTGCTTGTTCTCCGCCAAGTCATTTTTTTTTTTTTTGTAGAGACAGAGTCTCACTTTAGCGCCCTGGGTAGAGTGCCGTGGCGTCACACTGCTCACAGCAACCTCCAGCTCTTGAGCTTAAGCGATTCTCTTGCCTCAGCCTCCCTAGTAGCTGGGACTACAGGCGCCCGCCACAGCGCCCGGCTATTTTTTTGTTTTGCAGTTCGGCCGAAGCCGGGCTTGAACCTGCCACCTTCGGTATGTGGGGCCGGCGCCCTACTCGCTGAGCCACAGGAGCAGCCCACAAAATTATTTTTAATAATAAATTACAAGGTTCAGCGCCTGTGGCTCAGCGGGCTAAGGCGCCAGCCACGTACACCTGAGCTAGCGGGTTCAAATCTAGCCTGGGCCCGCCAAACAACAATGACGGCTGCAACCAAAAAATGGCCGGGCGTTGTGGCGGGCACCTGTAGTCCCAGCTACTTGGGAGGCAGAGGCAAGAGACTCGCTTGAGTCCAGGAATTGGAGTTTCCTGTGAGCTGTGATGCCACAGCACTCTACCCAGGGTGACAGCTTGAGGCTCTGTCTCAAAAAAAAAAAAATAATAATAATAATGAGTTACAAGTAATGGTTTATCTTTGTACATTGTATGTTATACTAAACAATATAAAGAATTTTTTTTTTTTTTTTTTTTTAGACAGAGTTTCACTTACTAACCCTTGGTTGAGTGCCATGGCATCATAGCTCACAGCAACCTCCAACTCCTTGGGTTTAGGCAATTCTCTTGCCTCAGCCTCCCAAGTAGCTGGGACTACAGGTGTCTGCCACAATGCCTGGCTATTAAAAAGATAAATGTTTTTATTATAAAGATTTTTCATGGTATATTAAGTGTAAAAGGTTTGTCCAACTGCTGTTAGTCCATGATCCTACTTTTATAAATAAATTTATATTCATTTGAAAAGGGACCAGAAGAAAAGATACCAACATAGTTTGGTGAGAATAAAGGATATGTATAGTTATGTTTTGTTTTTGAGACAGAGCCTCAAGCTGTCACCCTGGATAGAGTACCGTGGCATCACAGCTCACAGCAACCTCTAATTCCTGGGCTCAAGCGAGTCTCCTGCCTCTGCCTCCCAAGTAGCTGGGACTACAGGCGCCCGCCACAATGCCCGGCCATTTTTTGGTTGCAGCCGTC
>CAUYON010105548.1:0-11897 GCA_963573935.1 Arctocebus calabarensis
TTCCCTGTATTCTTGTGCTATAGTTGGGTTTTAGCCTTCATATGAAAGCTATAAATTAGCTTCATATTAGGGCTGAGTACATTGGATACTTTTTCTTCCATTCTTGAGATACTTTGCTAAGAAGAATATGTTCCAGCTCCACTACTGTGATAAAGTCTTAACTTCTGGGCCTGACTAAACAGAAGTACTGAGATTTCATCTCCCTTTTTAGCAAATATCATACTATTAAATGCAAGTAATAATTATGCTCTTCAAGTATAAATCCTTCAGCATTGGAACTGCTAACCCAACAATTATAAAATTTAACAAGGACCTTAGACTCCCCATAAACAATTTCTTCATGCTACTGGAGATTATACTCAGATGTTTGGTCCTATCAAACATACATTTTATGTACCTATAGATACTGTACATCTACCTCCAAAAAACAAAACAAAGAGCTAGAGTGGATACAAATATCCATTAGCAAACCAACTACAGAAAATTAGAGTTATCTTTTCAGTACAGTTTCCAAAACAGTAAAAATAAAAATAATATTCACTTCTTGAGCTAGGAAACCAAACAAATACATTTTAAGTAATTTCAAAATAAAATTCTCATTTCACGTACAGGAAGGGTTTTTCATTTCCTTCGGCAAATCAACATTGAGTCTGTAAAACATGATGCTCACTCATAATGTCATGCATCTCACTCACAATAATTCTTTCTTATTAACTGCTTGGGTACAATTTATTTTCCTCTCAGGCTACGAAGGTGCGTGCAAGTGCAGCACACTCTGTCTGGAGCTGATAAGCCAGCCCATGGCAGCAGCACTGCTGGCCTGATGAGATTTGTAAGAAGACAGTATTCCTTTGGCTCAGAAAACTATGTTGTATATCAAACCTATCAAAAATCATATCTACAAACAATGCCTTGATGCATTTGCCAACTCCCACAAAAAGCTCTCTGATGTTCTTCTGAACATATAGCTTTTTTTATAGTGAAGACATACAGACTATTTTTTTGAAAGATTCTTGTTTTTGTTTATATTTTTTTTCACTAAATGCAGGAATATTTTTAAACGTTGTCTTTAAAACGGACATCAGCATAGTTCAAGAAGAGGATGGTTTACCCATCCTTAGGGGTAAGACAATTTATTTCATAGAAGAATAAAAAAGAAATCAAAGAATGAAACATGTCACAATCCCCTAAACTAAAATTCTTATTAAAAGTTTTCCAGTGCTTTTCAAGTGAAATATTCATTATTGAGAAAGGCAAACATGCCCCTTCAAAAAAATTGCTTTTTCTTCTGCTTAGAATAATTGTTCATTATTTTTGTTATTCTAGCACCACACAATAGTTGTTTCAAAGGCACTTATAGCTATTTTAGCTAATGTGTTTCTGAGATATTTCTTTCTTAAAAAAATGATGAAATTAGGGAAAATGTTATTTTAAAGTTAAGCCACTGTAAGGATTCTAAATAGATGAGGCTCAGGATATATTCATATAATTTAAAGGAAAATGGCTATAATGATATTATATTTAAATAAAGTTTTACAATTCACAACACACTGGCATATATCTTCCACAGTGCTGTCATATGGATATGGATAGTACTGGAATTAGCTTCCAATGCCAACTGGCTGTCATTTATTGACTGTCTACTGCATACTCTATGAGATATATATATATTCATATATATATATTCCCCATAACAATCTCAGGAGATTTTTTTTAGAACACAATATTCTACTGGGTAAATTCTATATACCAAATGTATCCAAAAAATTTAAAACAATGTTTTGATGGATTTTCTAACTTTCACACACAAGAAAACTATCTGCTTATGTATTGAAATATAAAGTGATTTATATCCCTTGTTTAAAAAAAGAATAAGAAGCCTGAGGTTAGGGAAGTTACATGATTTACCTAACAGCAAAAGTAAGCAGCCAGCTACAAGCTTCGAGCACCAACCATGAGTATGCTGAGTCTTTACACACACAAGCACACAGAAAATTACATGATCTCCATTAATTTTACTAACTGCTCCATGAGCCTGATATTATTATATCCTTTTTTCCCTCTGTTAAGTTTTATTTTTCTTATTTTTCAAATTGTGATACAGTAAAATAGTTCCATAAGTTTCCCTTGTACTATCCATTTATAGTCTCTCTCTCTCTCTCACACACACACACACACAAGACCCCTTCACTCCTAACCTCTAGTAAGCATTGATCTCATCTACTTCACTCTATTTTGTCTTTTTAAGAATATGATACTAATGGAATCATAATGTATCTAAACTTTGAGACTGACATCTTTCACTCAGCTTGATGTTTCTGAAATTCCTCTAAGCCTTTGATGTGTCAGCAGTCAGTCCTTTTTTTATTGTATTGTATCTATTTTAAATATGAAGAAGATAAAACACAGAAAGTATAAATAATTTGCCCAAAGACATACATCTAGAAGCTAGGGTGAAGCAGAATTTAAAACCCAGTCTGATTCTAAAGATCAAATTCTTTCAACTAAAATTGAAACATTCAAAAATTGGGAATTAAACAGAAAACTCAGCTCTCTGAAACTATTGGGTGCAAGGACCATGTTAAAAGCAGTGTAAGGTAATCACAGGTGCTTCAAATAGAAAATTCATTGACAAGAAAGGAAATATTTCTTCATAAGAATGCTAAGTAGAAACATGTACAATTTTATATTTGTAATTTTAGAAAATGTGAACTTTCTAGTCATCTAAATGTGATTTTTATTAATTCTCTATTTCTCAGTCAAATGTTTTGAAAACTATTCAGTTTTTAATCTATATGGTACTTTGTGATTGTGTGTTCCCACTTCACAAAAAAAAACAAACTTTGAGCCTTGGACAAAATAGCAAATTTACACACAAACAACACAATAGTTGAGGCATACAGGTAAAATGGCACTAGTAAAAGACAGTCTCAAATGCTTCTAACCCAGCTTGAATTTAGCAGCCAATTGCCCTCTGCTGGCCACACCTATTCACTAGATCCTCTTACCCCAGGGAATCTCCACCCATGAGCCAAAGGGCTGCCACTCCAGCTTGAGAGCGGGTGCTCTTACCAGCTTTGTGGCTGTCCTGGAGAGAGAAACAACTGCTCACCAGGAAGGGCATGGCTACTTTTCCTCTCTCTCCCTTTTCTACTAACGTGGAGCCCATCTCTTCTTTGGTCTTCTTTTAGTTCTAGTAACATTATAGTTTAAAAGCCTTTATGTCAAATTCATTCTTCTTAACACATTCTACAGATAGTGTCTGTTAGTTTCATATTTCCCCTAGTCTTTCTTTTTTCAACTTATATACACCCTTTTAAAAATCTAGATTTTTGTGGCCACGTTGATATATTTAAATGTTTCTCTTGTTTCTACATTATTGGGGTAAAGTGTGATGGTGCTATTGGAATATTGCTTTTTAGAATCTTCTTTCTCCCCCTAAATCTTCTCAAACTATTTTCTTCAAGATCATCAAAATTTAGACATAGATAGAAAACCCAGTTTAATAGACAATTATTTTTATCGAAGCTCCTTATAAATGACATATCAACTAATTACCTGGGGATGGTGTTGGCAGGGGATCCAGTATTCTCAAAACCCAAAGATGATCTTTGCTTACTTTATAAGTGTGTTACTTGGGAAAATTTCTTATTACAATTATAAATAATTTATATGCAAACTAATTGAACATTATTTTACTCTAATTAGAACTAACTGTAAAATCAGTAAAATAGTACTTACTGACAAAACCCTGCCTATTTGTGACCCCCAAGAATCTGCCCCCACTCCCACCCAGAGCACAGAAGGAAGCTCTCAAACATGGTTGAGCAAATGACCTATTACCAATCTCATAGGGACATTGCCTTCCTCAATGCTCCAGTAGCTCCTTGAAGAGAAACATTTCCATTGTTGTAAAAAGAGCAGATTTTTATTCCCAATAACATAACCAACAGATGTCTTTAAAATCCTAAGGCAACTAGGATAGTAGCAGTTTGTGGTATTTTCCCATCCCTTATGGTGCATTGAAAATATCTGTGCAACCACCTGTGTTCTTACCTTTTGCCCATGAAATCAAAGCTGTTTTATATTAGAGCCAAATTAAACAATAAAAGGACTCCAAGGAATCAGAAGCTTGCTGTATAAGTTACATTCTCCAAAATGATAAATGATGAATTTTAAGAACTAAAAAGAGTATAATATGTTCAGATTCCTAAACTGTATATCTTTTGTTACAAATTAGCTTGTCCCATTAAATTGAAAATTTTCTGTAGATCCTTAACATGGAAGAAAAATAATCCATAAATTATTACTCCATGTTCTATGCAAAATGTGTCCGTGTTATGATTATAATACTCTATACTTTATATCCATGACCTCATTTAATTTTCACAACCCTATAATGTATAACTGCTTATCTTTATTTCACAGATAAAAAAAATCCAAATAGTCACCCTGGTAATGAGTGGCAGAGTAGTATACAGAGCCATATCTGCTTCATGTCTAAGTCCATACTCCCTCCAACTCAACATGTTACCTCTACTGAACAAGGGAAAAGAAAATCAGAAATGCTCCCTAATTATTCGCCACCTCTTACTCATAAATTTGTTTCTAAAATTTGGTAATCTAATAGGAAAGCATCAAAAAAGCATTCTGGCACATACAAAGCCTTCACATTTCACTATACAGTGTGTTAGACCCTATTGTCAGTAAACCAATATAATGTGTAAGAGTCTCATTTACATTCAAGGCAAGAAAATTTTTTGAAAAAAATTACTTTAAGCTACATTTTTCATTCCCAAAATGGAAAGCTTTTTGCTTCCATTTTTAAAAAGCAGACCTATATGTAAGCATCATTTTGCCAACATATCTACAAAGAAAGATTACTCCTTGGGTACAAAAAGAGGATGTGCTACACTCTTCATTCCTTCCTATGCTAATTTTGTCCTTTTGCATAAAAGGCTTTCCTGAAGAGTTGTGCCAAATGTGTGGTAATTTTGTGATATAACCTTTTGGCCACATATAATTCAGCCAAAGTTACTGAAATAATTTCATTCAACAGAATTTGGATTCGGTCCCTTCATAAATAAAGAAACCCTAAGAAAAGAAAAAAACAACATAGTCTTTTAAATGCCAATTACAATGCCAAACAAAAGGCAGTCAGTGTCTAATTTCATAGCATCACTGATAGTAAGGCTCGTGTATCTTCCTGGTGTACTTCCATACAATGTGAAGTGTCCTGATAATGGGTACCCCCATTATGGAATTAGTTCATGTACTTGTGTCTTGGGCTGTCCTCTTTTCGCTTGCTTTAGCCTGCATGCTTTTGTGAATAACTCAGTTCTATGTGACTAACTCGCAGATTTACATTGAATTTTTTAGTAATATTTCATAGGTCCATGCTGTCCTAACAGTGCGTGATGCTTCAGAACAATGATGTCTGAAATGAGTTCATCCTTTTGTCTTCCAAACTTATTTCTCTTCTTTTGGTCTCACTTTTTGTTTATTGTATCACCCGTTATCCAGGAACACACCTTTGGTTGTTATCAACTTTCGTCTAAACCCTTAAGGTTACCTTCTGATTCATTTTCTAATCTTTCCTCAATCAATTTTATAAATTATTTTCATTTCCTTCAGAAACTTTGGATACTTTATATTGCCAACAAAATAAAAATGTTGATCCTGATATTTTTAATCACTGCAAAGATGGAAATATTACTACAACTAAATACAAAAGAAACTAAAACGATTAACTTTGGTACTCAAGTCTCCAAATTGTAATGATGTTAACTAATATTGTAAAGTAAGTCATGTTATTCAGTAACTTGGGAAGGCATATGGCAGCTTTCTCTAGTGGGCGCATCCGAAGGCCACCTTGCCACAGAAGATTTCTGAGGTTTCCTACAGGTGAAGTGGACTTTAGCCACTGCTATAAAAAGCTTTCCAGGTAAAAACCATCTTCACTGTGCTCTTTACTCTCTGGGAAATTCTTGATCTTTATATGAATAATCCAAATCCAAATACTGGAACAAACACACACTGCTTATTGAAGAAAATCTCTTTTAGCAAAACATATGAGTCTATACTCAATCTGTTATGAATAATACCAACATGCCCTTCCCACACTCCATCTCAAACCCAGGTTAAAATTGTTATATGTGAGAAATATCTCACAGGACATGTAATTCATTTATTTAATTGACTTACTATATTTATTGAGTGCCTGCTAAGTGCCTGGCACTTTTCTAGGATCAGGAAACACATAAGTAACCCAAATTCACAGAGTACTCATGGGTCTTACATTTTGGCAGGGAGGAAACAGAGTGCAAACAAAATTGACTATATAATATATAAGACTGAGATAAGTATAATGGGAAAAAAACAGATAAAGCAAGGGAGTGGTGAGTGCCAAGAAGAACGGGAGTGGCTATTCATATTGATTGGACTGGGATTATCTAACCTGATGGGAATAAAAAAAAGAAACCCACTCTTATATTCATTTTCTGTGACTGCTATAACAAATTCCCACAAACTGGCTGGGATGTATTCACTCTCACAGCTTCGGAGGCCGGAAGTCTGAAATCAAGATATGTCAGGGCATACTCTCTCCAGTGATTCTAGGGCAAAATCATCCCTTCCCTCTTCCAGTTTCTGGTGGTTCCTGGGGTTCCTTTGTTCATGGCAGCATCCCTCTGCCTCCAGCTTTACATCACCTTCTTTCCTATGTCTCTGTGTCCTCTCTTCTTCTTGTAAATCATTGGATTAGGACCCACTCTAAATCCAAGAAGATTTCATCTTGAGATCCTTAACTAATTGCATCAGCAAAAAACCCCACTTCCAAGTAAACTCACATTCTAAGGTTCCAGAATGTTGGGGAGAACACCATTCAACCAACTACAGGCATATATGGGAATCTGAGTAAAAAAGTATTCCAGACAGAGTGAGCAGCAGTGCAAAGGACATGAGGTAGTAATATGCTTGGAATATCAAATGGACAGCAAGGTGGACAACATGGCTTCAGAACAGTAAATATAAGAAAGAGTAGGGGAGGGAACCAGGAATCAGAGTATATGGAGTCTTGGAGGCAACAGAAGAACTTTGGAAAATATGAGCTGAGAACTTATGTTTTAAATGGATTGCTCTAGCTGCTGGAAGGATAAATGACTCTAGTGGCATATTGCAAAGACTGTTTAGTTGCTCCCCATTATTTACACTCTATATTTAGCTGGTCACTTGGCCTCCTAAAATAAAGAATGCCTTTTCCAGACTCTCTTGCACCTACATGTGGCAATGAAACTATATTCATATCTAAAGATAAAAACTGGAAATATAATAGTAATGCAAGTTTTAAGGAATTGCTTTTTAAAAGAGGGAGCATTTCTTCCTCAATCATCCTGCCTATGTGCTGAATTAGGTATGGACTTTACAGCTTGAGTGACTATGGTAAATTAGAGGAACAAGGAGATGGAAGGAGCCTGGGTCATTGATATCACAGAACACCATAACAATCCTGAACTACCTCTACCTGGACTGTTTCAGCATGTGAGGGCAATAAACTTCTATCTTGTTTAAGGCTGTACAATTTTATAAGTTCTGTCATATACAGTAATATCTAATCCTAACTGATATAGGAAGAAATGGGGAAACAAGAAGACCAATTCCAAGGCCATTTCAATAATTCAAATGAGAAGAGAATAGTGGCTTTGAGTAAGTAACATCAGCAGAAGTAGTAAAAATATTCAGATTCTGAAATGATTTTCAAAGTAGAACCAACATGATTTTCAAATAGATTGAAATTAGTATTTGTACCAATGAGAGAAGTTAAGAATATTCCCAAGATTATTGACCTGAGTAACTATAAGAAGGGAATTACCACTTACTAAGATGGGGAAGAATAAGATAACAGGTTTGTGATAGAAGTGTAGGGCAAAAGTGTATAAAAAGGTAGTTTTTAAGTTGGAAATGGGAAACAAGGGAGGGAAGAAAGAGGACAGGGGACAATTGGTGTTCTCCCACTTACTAGGCATAAAGGAGTATATGGTACATCTTTTGGGTGCAGGACACAAGTACAAGAGGGACTCTACCTAACAAACACAAATACTTACACTAACCTGAAATAAAAAGAAAATGAGTTTAGTCTTAGACATGTTGAGTTTGAGATTTCTACTAAACATCAACTAGAATCATGAGCCTGGAGCAAGGCAAAATCAGGGATGTAGTTATAAACTAAGAAGTCAACAGTGCATAGATACTATTGAAACCTAAGTGCAAGGATGAGATCCCCTAGAGAGGGAGTGTAGCTGAAGAAGAAAAGAAATCTAAGAACTAAGCCTTAAAGACTTAACCAAAGTCTTGATACTGAAGAAACGAGGGGGTACCAACATAAGAGACAGAGAAGCCATGGATGTTTTCCTTAGACAGGAGGGTGACAAAGAAAATACTGTCCTGGAAACCAAGTAAACAAAATGTTCCAAAAGGAAGGAATAAGAATGACAAATGCTGCTGATGGATTAAGGAAGAAGATTGAATCTTTTTTTGTTGATTAATTTGAGTTCTCTGTAGATCCTAGTGGTCATGCTTTTGTTCAATTCATAATATGAAAATATCTTTTCCCATTCTGAAGGTTATCTGGCTTTGGTTGTTGTTTCCTCAGCTATACAGAAGCCTTTCAGTTTAATTAAGCCTCATTTGTTTGTTTTTGTCATTGTTGCAATTGCCACAGAAATATTCTTCATAAAATCTTTCCCAGGCCAATAAAAAAAAGGATGGGTCAAGTCCAATAGTTTAATGTTGCTGTGAGCTATGACACCATAGCACTCTACCCAGGATGACAGAATGAGGCTCTATCTAAAAAAAAAAAAAAAAAATGAAAAGTGACATGAAAGCCATTGATGATTTTGATAAAACAACATTCTGTAGGGTGTTCATAGGGGAAGATGGTTACTGGAATGAATTTAAGGAAGAATGGAGATAAGTAAAAAAGTGAGAAATATATAATTTTCAGAAACTTTTACATTATGAAAAGCAGACAAATCAGTTAGTATCTAGAGAGTGATAAGGTATAAAGGGAGATTTTTATTTGTTCTTGTTTTGATTTTAACAGAGTCATTTTATGCTCATGAATATGATCCCATATCCTTATGGTAATGATAAGTGCAGGAGAGAATGATGACAATTATATCCTTGAGTAGGCCAGTGGGAACAGAAGCTAGGACATGATTATAAGGGTTGACCTTAAATAAGTGTTTATCCTCTTATTAGGGGAAGCCAACATGAATGCATATAGCTACAGGCCAACCCACATATGTGTTTTGGGGGATACATAGCTTTTCTTCTCTATTTGCGTAATGCTTCTGTTTCATTAATAAAGTAGAAAACAGTCTCATTATGGAATAGGGTAAGAGAAGGCTGAAGTTTTGACAGTGTAGGGGAAGATCTGAAATAGTATCTAAGAGAGAAAGTGTGCGTGTGAATGAAGTAGGAAAGAGTAGTAGGATTCCCCTTTCACATTGCTGGTCTTGAATTTTAAATAAAATGATTCAGAACACCTGAGTTTCCAGCCACATCCAGCTGTGGAGATACAGGCACAAAGTAGTCATATCAATGGAAATAAGCAAGAATGGGGGATTTATAGATACATACAACAGCATGAAAAAGGAGTAACAGAGCAGTGGCGCCTGTGGCTCAAAGAAGTAGAGTGCCAGCCCATATACCAGAGATGGTGGATTCAAACCCAGCCCAGGCCAAAAACTTCAAAAAAAACAAAACAAAACAAAAAAAAGGAGTAGCAGAGTTAGAAGAAACAAAAATAAGTCTAATGTGGATTAGGATGGAAGTAATGATATAAACAGGGTGAGTTTTAGTCTCACTCCCCCAAGAAACAGATACAAAATGAGATTATATTAGGAGATTAGGAAAAATTGTATTAAGAGAACTATTTGTGTGAAAAGAAAGAGAAATGGAGCCAGAGACAAGGAAAACTGCTAGACCATGATGCAAATTTAACCACAATTAAAAAATTAGAAAAACAGAAAGTTGAGTATAAGCATCCCATACTATAATGCAGTCTAAGGAAGGTTCAGCAAACCATTGCAGAGCCTTTCAGTCAAAGATGGCAGAGAAAGGAGTACTGTGCCCCCCAGGAATAGTTCTTCTTTACAATTCCACTATACTTAGTCATCAGCCTCTGCACAAATAAGTCTCAATTCACTTGCTATGCTAGGAGGCTGGCAAGGTGCATTGTCATAGCCACCACAGCAAGAGATAATTAAAATATGATAGAATCAAAGAATTACCAGTCTCAATAGGTACAAAGAATTTTTAATAATGTATTAGAGAGAGTGAATTGAATAGATAGGAGGAAGAAAACTAAAATTAAGATTTAAAAAGGAAGGTAGTTATTTTGTAGTGACAAAGTCTGGGATGCAACCATGGGGAAGTAGGAAGGAAACCAGATCACTAGAGGAGAAAGAATCAAGAAGACGAGGACATTAAAGAGATCTTCTGGGAGTAGTGAACCCACCAAAAAGTGTAGAGTAATGGCTCCAAGGAAATGCCAGCAAGCCACAGATTAAGGTCTTAAAAGGATTAAGAGAAGCAACTTGCGGTCTCCAGATGACTGTACAGGGGAGCAGGTGGGTAGTATAATCTGATGGCTATGACTCCTTAGGAGAAGAAAGGAAAAAAAATTGGAAATAGGCTCGGTGCCCATAGCTCAGTGATTAAGGCACCGGCCACATATACCAGGGCTGGCAGGTTAGAACCCGGCCTGGGCCTGCTAAAACAACAATGACAACTAAAACAAAAAAATAGCCTGGCATTGTGGCGGGCCTGTAGTCCCGGCTACCTGGGAGGCTGGGGCAAGAGAATTGTTTAACCCCAAGAGTTTGAGGTTGCTGTGAGCTGTGATGCTGTGGTGCTCTACCAAGGGCAACATAGTAAGAATCTGTCTTAAAAAAATAATAAAATTTGATAACAACAATGCGGAATAAGTAGGATATCTATACTCCTTCCCAGCTCAGTACTTCAAAGTATATGGAAAAGAAACTAGTCAATGATCAAGAAGGATGGAGGCAAAATATTGTCTTTACTATCTGACTTCAGTTACCAACAAATAATTGGGGAGGTGGAAAAGAGAAGATACTAAGTTTTAAAAGTACTTTGTACTAATAACAATATATTTGGGATAGTATTTTGGCTAATAACAATATATTTTGGGAAGTATTTTGGCTAATAACTATATTTTGGGAAGTATTTTGGCTAATAACAATATATTTGGTATAGCAGAAGAGATGGAATGTAAGAAATGGGGAAAAGAGAGGGATAAGATCCAGCTTTGGTGCTGCACAGAGGCATATAAGAATAAGAATTCAAATAACAGTTCAAGTGGGTTTGGGGCTTCCTGTGGTCACTGACATGAACAAGGATGCAGGACTTAGGGCAGATAATATTGTCCCTAGCATTCAGTAGTGAAGCACTCCTAAAAACTGTCTAATTCTGTTCTTTGCTGAGATTACCACACCACAGTCTACATACTTGACCTATATACTTTTTTTTTTTTTTTTTTATTGTTGGGGATTCATTGAGGGTATAAGAAACCATGTTACACTGGTTGCATTTGTTAGGAAAAGACCCTCTTACAATTGTGTTTTGCCCCACAAGGTGTGGCACACACCAAGACCCCAAGACCCCATCCCCCTTACTCCTTCCCTCTCTCTGCTCTTCCTTTCCCCACCCCTCCCTCATTCTTCCTCTCTCTTCTCTCCCCTTCCTTCACCCCCACCGTGTCAATAATTGTCATTAATTGTCCTTAAATCAAACTTGAGTACATGGGATTCATGCTTCTCCATTCTTGAGATGCTTTACTAAGAATAATGTGTTCCACTTCCATCCAGGTTAGT